>JAVYIG010008674.1:0-82500 GCA_035222895.1 Strongylocentrotus droebachiensis | reverse complement strand
GGACAAACAGATTACGGTACCAAACAGCAGCTTCCAAAATACATCCATCTTTGGGTCTTTAGCCTGTATTTAGAAAAACATATTGATATTGTTAAAATTAAATCAACAATAACAAGAACAACAATTAGAACTGAAAAAAAAATGATGATGATATTGATACGGATGATAATGATGATGATGATGATTATCATGAAGGTATGTATAAGAACAATTACCGTTATGTGTACAACACTTACATGTATCACTAACGAAACATAATTGTTGAGACTGTTACACCAGTCATCGGTATTTTATATAGGTTTTTTTGGCCAATTTAGGAGTTTTTTCAGCAAATGTGGTAAAACGTTCATTCAATTGAGCGTGAACACTATTTTGGGTAGAGACTATCATTTGATTTAGGGGATTGGGCAGGGGATTTTACATATTTAACTAGAAGGCAAATCAGGTATTTGAGACATGGAATGCTGTAAAAGGTCGGTGGGTATCAACGTGTTTAGGGAACCCACCTGCACAATAAGTGGACTTACCTTGGAAATATGCTGCTGGATTTAAAAAAAATGGCGGCTATTTTCAAAAATAATTACTGTTGAACTATTTTGAAGATTAATTTTGTAACCTTATTTTACCATGTGTGAGGTGTCATGTGAAAGAGAGTTTAATTTTATACAAGATGATAACACACAGGGGCGGCCATCTCGGGGGCGGGGGGAGGGGGAACTTCCCCATCAATTTTTCTAGGGAGGGGGGGGGGGGTCGTCCCCCCGGAAAATTTGAAAAAAGTGCACACCGTAAAAACGTATAGCAAATATGTATAGCAAAAAGCGCATCGTTTAGACTAAAATAAATGCAAAAACCTTCTCGCTCGGTCGCTAATACGCTCCCTCGCATAATATCCTTCAAAATGTACAAGTAAATATTTCTTGTCTTTATACTATACTAAGTAATGTATTTTTTTTTTAATATAGGATTTCCCGGCCAAATTCGCGTGTTTGTCATTCGAATTCATTTACTTTGCATTTAAGTTAGCGCAGATCGGCTTTGCCATGCCAATTATCATTCAATTTTCCAGTTTTTGTATTTAATTTAGGATTTTGGTCGAAGAGTTTCATAGATCTGTCATTCAATTTAGAAACTGCCCAACTAGCATTCAAATTAATATTCACTTGTCGAAGCCTAATTGTTATCAGTCAAATTAACATCTGTCATTCGTATTCGTAATATTTTTATTCAAGTTAGGAATGTTAGGGGGAAGAATTGCAACAAACTTTTACAGTTTTTAAATAATGCAGTTAAAATGCATGATTTGCCATTGGGGTCTAAGCTGCTTTTCCATTTATTTATTTTCAGGACAATGCAGATGGGTGTAGTCAGACATAAAGTAAAGAAGGGGCGAAATCAAGGGATATGGCATTTCTGCACGGACATGTTCATATACCCGGGAAAGGTGGGGGTACCCTCAATCGCCCCTTTTTACTACAGACTCGGAATTTTACAAAAGTAATTCACATCGTCTCTTATACCCAGCACACCCCTCTGTTTTTCTTAAAGAGTTTCATAGTTTACTTGCCCGCCATCAGATCGATGGCTAAAGACTTGGCTAAATAATGAATCATGTTAAAATTGTTGACTCTAGTCCCTACCCCAGTCACAATATTGTACCCTTCTTCCATAATGAAATTATGATGAAATTATGATAAATTTATGATGAAACATAAGACAAACAACTTCCTTACATGAACATTTACAAAGATATATATTGTGACCATCAGGTCCGTAGATGCAAGTCGTTTTTTTCTTCTTAACAATCAAACCTAAATGCTGATGAATATCAGATAAATCTAATAAGTATAAGTGTATAAATGCAAGAAAATGAAATATGATGAAACACACATGAAAAAACAATCTTGAAAGAAAAAGAATTTGCTATAAAAAGTGTGTAATAAACGACAAATGTATATTGACCATCAATTTAAGTGCACAAAGTGCTAATTTGAATGCTACAAATAAATTAGAATGCTAGAAGTACACCGTCGCGTTGTCAGAAAATCGTGTTGCGCCAAATCGAATGACCAGATAGCGAAAGAAGCACATTGTTCATTAATTTGAATGAAACATATTTTAACGAAAATTCCGTAGATTTGAAAACTAAAAAAGGGAATATAAACCCGAGATATACCTGACTGCACTAAAACCGTCGAATTTGAACGCAAGAAAAATTAATTTGAATGACAAACTCGCTAATTTGGCCGGGAAATCCTATACAACACAATGTCAAAAGCCTGTGATGAGGTAGTCTATTCCGTCATCTTCGCCCTCCATTGAATTTTTTCTGGTGTTTGCCATGCAAATTGTAAAAAAAGATGGTCTTTACTTCGAGAAAAATCCCCCAAATGAACCTTTAAAATGGGTAGGGGTTTCGAGGCTTGAGCGGCACACCCCGTCCTAACCGATTCTGAGTATCCCCCCCCCCCCTGGCTTCGCCCCTCTAGTTCACTTTGCTCCCTCGTCCCTTGCATGGTGTCCCCCCCCCCCCCCACCCCCGATCATGGAAAGAAATCGCAGCTCCTGATAACACATATAGGTTTACGGATGATGTACATAACAATTTGTTTCCACAAATATTAATTGCCCCCAAATATCTATTTGTCCATATTCATACAAATACGACGACTCCTTACTTGGAACTATCTGAAAAACTGTCCATAAATATGTTTAAATTATTTTTATATGTCAAGTTCATTTCTTTTGTAGCATAACAGTTATAATGCTCCAAAGTTGACACTTTTATAGGAGCTAAATGGCAATTTTTGTTGATATGGGCTGTCTACTCCTAAGCAACGGTAACATAATTAGATTAAAAATAGAATATATTGCGAATAGATGCTATCATTGAGGAGATGACTATTGCGATAGGAAGTATGATGTCAGGTGAGGCAGTTTAATAATATTTTAATGATATGTCTCTCTTAGTTCAGGTTGCTATGTTAATAAAATGCCTGGTAACCAATATAATAGTGCGCCCCAGAAAAAATGAAACCGAGAATTATCGATGTGTTATCATAACTTAATTACAATTATAATTAATAAATGACACATATTTGTAAAGCTTAGATCATCCTCTTTCATTATAATGCGCATTAATGATTAAACACAATTTGAAGAGAGGAAACCAAAAAGTCATTTTTAGGGCGGTATCTGAATTTCAAGGAGAAAATCTTCAAGAAAGTTCAATTTCTGCTCTTTTATATGACACCTCAATCAGGAAAAATGAGCGATAGGAATAACAAAGTTCTGTTTGTTTAAAGTAATGCTTGCATTTCCATAATTTGATTTTACAAAAAGTTCGTTTTCACTGGCTGCCTGCCGTAGCAACAAACAGAGTTGACAAAAGACTTAACTCCGTTTCATTGACGATCAAGTCTTTCGTCTTTGATACGGCTTTCTGCCAAACTAATACATAACATTAGACCTGATTAATTTCAGTTCATTTTTTTAATTTCTACGTCAAGATTTGAACCAAACATATATCATATAATCTTCGATAAAAACATATAGAATGAGATATCTGTCTCTTTCACCTTCACCTTAAAGGTAAAGACCAGTATTGGCAACGCCCCAATTTCAAAAAATGAAATGGAAGCTCTCATTACCAATCATGTGAAAGAATATGTTTTGACTAATACATGATGATACAAAATTTGCCGGGAAACCGCCTACTAATTCATATATTTGGTAAATTTATTTCTCTCATGGTCTGGTGAGAGAGATAGGGTAGTCCCATATACATCTTTCTGTGTATAGTGCTTGTAACTTTACGAAGAATGGGCCAAATTTCTTATCATTTTGATGATTCCAGAACCTTGCAGATGCTAGATGCTAGATGATCGACCTTTTCTGATCGATTCCACAACGTTTCTTTCACAATGCAATCGCATGACCATTACTGGTCTTTACCTTTAATGTGGTATCTAGTCATTTAGCAGCTGTAGAAAGTTGTGAAGGAGATCTTACTTGAAATTTTCTCATGAATTCAATTAATTTCACATTTTGCTTGAAGAATCTTTGGTGGGAGGATCATCATACCGAGTGACAGACATGATTTGCAGTCTGAAACATGTACATAGTGCTTGGTGTGGGTAAGAACTTTCACCCACCCCTTCCTTCTTAGAAATGCCCCCCCCCCTCCCCATTAAAATCAAGAGAAACTTTGGGATGGGGGAAATATCATGGTGTGCCTTTGAAAATGTAGGCTATCGGTCGAGTGATACATAAAATAAGATCTGGATCCAGGTGACAGTCTTGATTTTTAGCCTAAATCATGAAGGTAATGGATGGTGGAGTTCAGACCCTCCCCCCTCGTGCGAAAAACTAGAGCAATCCTGCGAAGCAATATACATTAATTAAATTCGAACGAAAAAGAGACCTAAGAATCTTCACATGGCATTTGAAATATCAATATATACTATAGTAAGAATGTACGTCAGTACTTAGGGTTTACTTCTTGCCCCTCTCCCCCGCCCACTCCACACTCTTAATTATAAAAAACCGTGGCCTAATCCAATACTTACAAATACTGTTTTCGAAAAAAAGAAAAATTGTCGATCAATGAACACATTTCATATGTGCATGTAGATACTGGACGGTTATGGTTCCAATGTTGTACGCCTGCTTATTTTGTTATTGTAGAAAGACATTGGTGAAAGTCATCAGAAAATGCAAACCAACGCCACAACCCCGTGTGTGACATGCCAATGCCCCCACCCTCTCCGACACGAACACAAAATCTCAAAGTAGATAAGAGAAATTCGTGAAAAGGCATTATTAATTTCAAAAGTACATTCAATTTAATAAATAGATCACAAATACTTCACAATACAATTAGAATCAAACTATACAGGGAAAAGTCTGCCATAGCCTGCTCTACCCTCTTATATCTAGCTTAAATCTGGATAAATATATCTTACATCAAGATCTAATCTACATTTATGTGAAAGAAAACAATTATTAGGACATCACTGATATAATATGAGACGTAGATTAAAGTAATATACATGATATATTTGTACATTCTTGGTAGCGGAGTTCAAAACCTGCAACCCCCCCCCCCCCCCCGCCCTTCCGTGTGACATGTCAATCCACCCTCGCCTAGTTAAAAACAAGGGGAAATGGTGCCAAGTACAGCATAATTTTGAAAAGTTGATTTCATCTTACTTAGTCATGATTGATTGAATATTTGTTTGGGACAAGAAACCAATTTAAGTTATGAGTGAATAACATGAGATTAGGATTCATAAGACAGGCAGGGTCTAAGCGATTTAAGAGATTTGCGATATTCAGGAGCTATTAGGGGAAAGGGGGCTAATGTGCCAGTTGTGCACAAAAAACATTATTTAAAAAAAAATCAAATGAGGAAATAGCCAGGAACTTCTCAGCAGAGATGGAATTGTGTGTAGACTTATTCAGTAGGGTAACCTCGCTAGTCATAAGGACCGCTATTCATAACACGGAAAGGGGGTCACTATTCATAAAGGCAAAAGAACCGTTATTCATAAGGACCGCTATTCATAATGTGAGGTGAGGGTCGCTATTCATCATTCATATTGAGGGTCATTACTCATAAGGACCGCTTTTCGTAATACGAAATCGGGGTCGCTATTCATAAACATGAAGAAGGGGCGCTATTCATAATTCAAATTTGGGGTCACTACTTGTAAAGACCGCTATTGATAATACGAGAACATGGTGAATAGCGCCCCATTTTTGTGCTCTCTAAAAATGCACATGTCTCCTGCGTCCATAGAGATGCCACTGTGTATCAAAGATATAGGGATCTGTAGGTTTGCGATTAATTGGAGGACTTTCGATTAAATTGGATTAATCACATTTCTTAAAAAAGACACTGTACTGGACTCATTCATGTTATTGTATTTTCACTGATGATGTACCAAGGTTTCTTGCAGAAAGCAATACTTCTACATTTCAATTTGGGTCAAAGTTTATCTAGGGAAAGTGGAGGGACTCCGAGAGAAACGAGCAGGGTAGGGCATTGGCATGTATTTTCTCTTTTAAAAAGCAAATAATTTGACAAGACTTCTTTGCCCCATTGTGGTGTAATTCCTAGTTTATGACGTTAAGAAAGTACATGTCGTTATGGTGAAAATTGTTATTTCGTCATAAAAAATACGCCTGACAAGATTTATTCAAGTACTAAGGCGCATACTCCGATATGAAGTTATTCTGGCAACTTTCTGCCTGGATATGAGTTACGGTTGCCAAAATATATCGATACGTTCAGAAAATTCTGGCGAGCTGGATCCCCCAGCCCATCGCATTTTACGGCTATGGGTGGGGAAGGCGGGTGCAACTTATGATTCCAACCTTCAAGTATCTATTTTTTATAGACTTGATACCAGTCTATCATTTTAATCCAGGTCTTTTATTATCTTACACAATAGTCATGGCTGGTTCAATAATGCATTATACAAAACAAATATTTTACGCCCATTTTCGAGGTAGGGGGAGAAAAGGGAGGAAATTGACAAACATGTTTCCCTGCAATTTTGGCAATTAGAATTTAGATGTATTGAAAAGGTTCCGTGGGAAAAATACTATTTTTGGATTGCAATGAATGTACTACATGAATATTGCTTTGCAATTTTTTTTCTCGAGGAGAGAGAGAGAGAGAGAGAGAGATAGAGAGGGGAGGGGTGGTCACAAAGGGGGTGGGTGCAAATTCTAAACTCCACCATCCATTCTCTTCATGATTCAGACTAAAAATCATCACTCTTACCTGGATCAAGATCTTATTTATGTTAAACTCAACCGATATCCTGCATTTAAGCCACACCATGCCCTACACAACATATTGCCCCCATCCTAAAATTTCTCTTGACTTTAAATTTCAAAGGAGGGAGAGGGTAGGTATGCACTATGCACATGTTTCAGACTGCAAATCATGTCTATCACTTGGAATCAGGTTATTTTATGTACTATTTGACCGATAGCCTAATTTGGTTTCTTAGAAACACATAATGTATCGGTTTGCTATGGATATTATCACCTTGGCAATGGGAATTAAGAGAGATATTTCATTAAGGTATGAAGAAAATGCATAATCTGACTTCATACTTCCTATCAAAATATTCATCTGCTTGATGATAGCATCTACTCGCGAAATATTAGTTTTTGTTTATTCTATGTTACCATTGAAGACGGCCCTTAGTAACCAAAATTGTCATTTTGCTTCATATCAAAGTATATTAACGTCTTTATTACAAATGCAATGATCTTGAATATGATATACAAGTTTTCCAGAAAGTTCCAAGTCAGTAGTCATAATAATTATTTAAACATGGACAATTAGGTATTTCGGGGCAATCCATATTTCTGGAAAATGTTTGGGGAAAAAAAACAACATTTTGGGTCTAAATTATTCTGCAAATCATCCCCGAACCTACTGAATGTTATATCATCTCGTATGAAAATCAATTTTCTTTCAGATGACACCTCACACATATTAAAATCATATTCCATTTTAAGGCAATTTCCAAAATAGTTCAACAATAGTTATACATGGTGGCCAATTTGAAAGCAGCATGCTTTAAAAATAGTCCACCTAAAAATAATGCTGAGAGTGTCCTAAACACTTTAACACCGAACACATTTTTAAAACACCTCATGTCTAAAAAAAAACACACACAAAAATTGAGGTTTGTCCCTTAGGTAATTTATGATTCAATTCATCCCGTCTTGCGCATGTGCCATGCAATATTAATTCGTATTCATCGAGAAAAAAACTGAAGTAATTTCAATGAACGAATTGGTTAGCCTGCTCAAAATGAGTTTGAATGTATCAAGAGCAGGATTACGTGACCATCTAATCATGTCATTCTAAAATGTATGCACGTTTGAATGAAAGTGTACATGACCAATGAATTTGAATGAGAAACATGTTAATCTGATTAAATCAAACGCGAATTTGAATACACAGATCACGAATTTGTACGTTCTAAAAGCCAAACTGGGACAAAATCAATTTCGATTGAATGGATTGGAAAAAGTTGCGAAATTGGCCGGGAAAATAACACCTTTCTCCTCTCTTCTGTTCTTTTGAATTTTCTTCTTTTTTCCTGGTTTTTATTCTTCTTCTCTTCCTTGCTTTTCATTTTCTATTTTCTTCATCCTTATTCAACTTTTTCTTCTAGGCCTGATGTAGATCAAAATAATATGGACGTTCAACTGAAGTGAGCATGAAATTTGCCCAATAGACCATGCAGTCGTAGTTAGCACATAGTAAAATGTGAATCGAATGTTCACTACATAGACTCCAGTCCAACTCAACCTTTTGCTTTCTTTGGCTGAAGTTGCATGTACATGTACAATTATATATCTTTAAACTTGAACCACACAGCTATTATTCATTAAGTCACGAGTCACTCTCCTTTTCATCACACAAACATTGCTTTCTATAGCATGCCCCTCTGTTTAAGTCATTTATGATATGTTTATTTGCATTTTTTTTAAATGATCTTTTTCTTGCTTGTTGTGCACATTTATTACATTGTATTATTTCGAAATGTATCATGTTCATGCTTATTATTGAAACAGACAACACGTAAAATGGCAATGACATCAAATCAGGCTCATGGTGGCCATTTCACTAAGATTGAAATAAAAAAAAACATAAAATACTTACCATTTTACAGATAAATCTTCAAGGGCTTCCAAAAATGATCAAACAGCACGATGATAATAAGCTGACGTCTTTCTCGGATAAAAAAGAACAAATTTGACAACGAAGATGAATACAGAAGGCGGGAAAGATTAACTGTAAGATTCAAACTGTAGGCTGTAACGATCGATCAACGGATATCAATTGAAATTGCAGGAGACATATGACTTGATATCTACCTTCGACCAATTGTAAATGGTAAATGGTGAGTTTCTCTGCAGGCGGTAAGCTCGGATGGGAACGAGATCGATATGAACAGATAGATTAACACGGAAATACTGCCAACTGATGACGATTGGTGGATTAAAATTATGGGATAGATTATGGGGTAACTCTGCAAGAGACGTAGCTAATTATGATGATTGATTGTTTGGTTTTAGTTTTTGTTTGAAGAGGCACTCGTTACCTTAGTAACGATTTGTGTAGTGAACAGAAATTGTTGGATAGCTTTTAACGCCGATGATTGTTGTTTCTTTGTTTGTTTTTGCTATCGTTTAAAATAACGCACGTTATCTCAGAAACATGATACCTTTGGATCGAAATAGAGAATAGCTTCTTATAGCTATTAGCCCCGATAATATTTGTTTGTTTATTTGTTTTTGCTTTGTTTGGGAAAGCGTACGTTATCTCAGAAGCATAAAATGTTAGGATTAAATGAAGGGGATAGCTCTGTTACATATTAGCACCGATGGACTTGTCTGAGGATTTTTGTGAAAATACATGTTACGCTTATAACATGCTAAAAGTGGATATAAAATTATGAGATAGCTTCTTTGGATTACCTATCAGTGCCAATGATTTTAAGAGGAGTGAAGTTGTATTTTTTTTTTTTTTTTTTTTTTTGGGGGGGGGGGGGGGGACGGGGAACACACGATACCTTAGAAACATGTTGAGTGGATCGAAATTCTGGGATTGCATTAAGGGATAGATATTTATAGCATCGACCATTTTTGTTGTTAAAGGTGCCATAGAAACGAGCTGGTTAAGTTGAGGAAAACATATTATTGTTGACATGCACGTTACGATAGAAACAAGCTGATTAAATTGAGTCGCATGATACAAGAAAAACAAAACAGACCGTTATGCACTGTCAGACAATTTGATATCGACCTTCATCACATTACCTTCATGAAAATTTCCGGCATGAAAAAAGTTTGAATATTTCATGAATACATGTATAATTGAATTCCAATAATACATCACGCTTGGATGTTCTTGCTTTGGTAGAATAATGGATGGCATCGGTTTTTCTTTCTCACTCTATCTCTCTCTCCCACACACACACACACACACACACACACGCGCGCGCGCGCACGCACACATGCACGCATACACACAAATTCAAACTGATTGTAACCTTCTCCAATACCCCAATGTGGGTGACATGAGAATAAATTGTCATTGTCATTGTCATTGTCATTGTCATTGACGCACAGTAGACCCACAAACTCATACCCCAAGATCATGTGAACACATTTTCATTTAAATTTCACCTTCAACTTGTCTTTTGGGCGCCGCCATCCAATATGATGGCGGTCTCCTGCACTTTTCCACAGATAGTAAGGATAATACTTTAAATTCATAATACTATATTATATATATTTTAATTTCATTATCATATGTTTATATATGAATCACATTTTGACATGAAGTCATTATTGTTTGCGTAATTTGTTTTATACCCTACGTTTACATTTTTTTGTAATATAGTTATTGTATTTGGAAAAACAAAGAAGTCAAATCATTATAGAGCGAATTCGTAAAAAAAAAAATCAACTTTCAGATTAATATCAGTATAAAATGTACTATAATCTTTCTTTTTGTAACATAAGCCATTACTGTTAAACAATTATATTCAACCAGGTATATAAACAAATTGTAATGAATTAACAACGACATGCACTAAGATAATGTTTAATATAGAATCAATTATACATTTAATTAGATTAGATTGGTAGTATGGATATATGGCCAGCGATACTGTAACAAAACAAGCTTGGACAATTATCTGAACTCAAAGGAACTGTCATTTGCTTTTGCACAGCAACTACTAAACACCTGTATAATGAAAAACCACCAAATGAATTAAAATGTTAAACAGGGGATTAGTTGGAATAAAACAATGGCGGCCAGAGTAATTGCAGCTGGAACTACCATTATTATAGAACTAGGTAACAACTTTTGAAAAGGAAGATACATTAATATTCTTCCATTTTCCTCCATTACAACGTTTCTTATAATATTTTCAAGACTAAAGTCGTTATTTGCTATGTTTTTTTTTTTTATCTCTCTCTCTCTTGAAACAGTTATCATGAGCTTATAGAAGATAATGCCAAGCTGAATATCACTCTTTCTCTACAAAATCCAAAGACATTATAAATCTTTAAGGGTCTGTTATAATTATGTCTGATTGATTTATGGGCTAATGTAGTGTGAGGGTTGACCACATGTAAATTCAATGACTGCCTTGTTGAATATGAGTGAACCACGTTATTAGGCTGGAACATTGAAGATAATGTAGTAGGAACAATTTGATATTGAAACGGAACATAAATATGGCAATTTGCAGGAAGTTAATATCATCAACCTATCATCAAGCAATTCAGTTTAACGAAAGTTAAAGCGAAGTAGACAATATGCTCATTCATATTATATCCCCTTTTGAAAGCAGGCCATCGAACAAGTTCTAGTTCACTTACCTCCTGGACATCCACCCCCGGATAACCACCCCCGGTCAACTAGGACAACTACTCCCAAGGGCAACCACACTCTAGGACGACTACCCCCCCCCCCCAGTCAACTACCCTCTAGGAAAACTACTCCCAAGGGCAACCACCCTCTAGGACGACTACCCCCGGGACAATTCTCCCCCGGACAACTACCCCCTTCGACAACCATCCTCTAGACAAATACCCCCGGACAACTATCCTAGGGGGTAGTTGTCCGGGGAGTAGTTGTCCTAAGGGGTACTTGTCTGGGGGTAGTTGTCCGGGTGTAGTTGTCCCGGGGGTAGTCGTCCTAGAGGGTGGTTACACTAGGGTGTTGTTGTTCTTGGGGGTAGTCTACTGTGGTAGTTTATTCCAGAGCTTATTTAGAGCAGCTCAACTGAAACCGCAATCTCCAAGAGTTACTTTTGTTTTTGTGTGAAGTATAATGAGCTTTAGAAGCAGCTTGTTCTGTGTACTAAAGCATGTTAGGTGAATATGGATGTGATTAAAAAGATAATCATCCAGACAAAGATTTTCGGCTTGAGAATTTAATGTTTTGTAAACAAGCAAAAGTATTTTGAATGCAATTTTCTGTCTTATTACCAATTATATAATAACAGCTTTGTGAGATTATGACATTTTCCTTTCCTTTCTACATAATATGTATATGCTAGTAACTATATCGCTTAATTTCGATTGCTCAAATTAAAGGAATGGTGAAAAATACATACACGCACAACCATAACACTTCGCACAATAATTGGACTACATTAAATGAGACATCCGAGAAATGAGACATCCGCAGTAGTATAACTCGGCAGCCCACCGGACCGACAGTCTACGACCGAGACCGACATGTCGTCCGTAGGCCATCGATAACAAGAACCCTCTAATAACTTTTTAGAAGGCCCAAGGGACCGACAGTGTCAATCTCGTAGGCTGTAGCCAGAGAGAATTGTAATCTCGGTCCTACATAATATTTTGTTTGTGCATTTATCAAATCTATAGGTACAACATAAATATAAACACGTACATAATCACATTTAAACAGAATCTACCATTCTTGCAAACTGTTTGCATGGTCATCGCTGTAGCGTTTTGAACCGATGGCTTTTATACAAGTAGGAGGTTAGCCAGTTGATTTCCAATCCATCCTACTCCCTTCTCCTCCCAGATAATATATTTTGTTAAAGAAATGATCCTTTGATCCCCAAATTTGCTTCAACCATGCTGCATGATTGAATTCCTTCAACACCTCCTTATCCAGACAGAGAAAGTGCCAATATCGGCCATTTTCTTAATTAACTAAATTTATACTTAAGTGCCTCGGTATACAAAGTACATGCATTTCATTCACCTGTTACGGATAGTTGTATTTCAATAGTCAGGTAGGTAGGTACGTAGCTAGCGACAAGTAATGTATGCAATTTGAATTATGAATGTTGAGATACATTTATTCGTAACAGGTGAATGGAATAATTCGTATCGAGGCGCTACACAAAGGTATATGATATGCATACATTTTGGTTACATTTATTTACGAAAATGGCTTATTATTATTAAGACAATTATAGCGATATCGGGCCTTGGCTAAACAGCCCAAAAGACCGACCCACAAGCGACCGACGTTTTCTAACTGGGGCTTTGGGTCTACGGTCCGTCGGTTTTTGTGTGTTTTATTTCGGTATAAAAAGACATAAATTCAGTAAAATAATACCAAATAGAATAATGAATTACAAGATAAAATAAACGGCTGGATAGCCCATATTCAGCGGTATCGTTATGACACCGCTGGTCTTCTATGGGGACCAGAAATAATACAGTATATAGTATATCTCGTATACATAGACCTCGTGGAACTTAATTTTGTATAAACTGTCTTTTGTATTTCTTTGTTTTGTCGTCTCGTGGGCCCTTGGTCTTGTGGACCTGTTTGAAGAAATGCCGGTCACGTGCGTCATTAATTTGTCTCGTGGGAAGACCCCCATTACGCCCCAACCATTTAGAGATGCCTCCCTGGTTTCAGAAGCCACTTAAACTCGCACTTAACTTTCCGAGTAAGACCGTTGACCCCCCCCCCCCACCCCCCGATCGTTCCCCCCCCCCCAGTCAAAAAAAGTGGGGGGGGGGGGGGCAAAACGCATTTTTGCCCCCCAAAAACGCCCCCTCCCCCCCCCCCCTCCAAAAAAAAAAAAAAAGCAGTAAAGGAGTAATTACGGTTTTTAATTTCAACCCCAAAGAACATAACAATAATAAAAACCTGAATAAAATCACATATACGATTCTATTCAAAGAAAAGGAAAGTTCACAGAAATTAAATTTCAAAAACATTGCGCATGCCACCTATACGGTATGTATTAACGGAGGTCTTTATAATAGCGATACGCGCATAACGTGGACATATTGTGCGAAAATGGAAAAAGCGTGCCTGTTTTTTTTTATAGGGTTGAGAAGAAAGGAGCCCCTGAACACTGGCGTACTGATGGGGGGGGGGGGGGGGGAGGGGGTGTATTTTTATACGATACAAGTGATTTACAAATGTTGCTTTTACGACATGATTTTCCAGAATTTTTCTCCACTTTTTGGTAAGTCATACCTTTTTTATGCGTTTTTGTTGGAAAATAAGATATTCCCAAATTACAGTCGGGCGAAAAATACGCTTATTTAGAAGCCTTTATGTCATGGTCTGCTAAGTGGCTGGGCTCGAGCCCCCCCCCCCCCCCCCCCCATCCCCCCTCACTCTTTGAAAAAGTATGTTAAAGAGACAAAGAAAGAAAGACAGAGAAAAAATAAGTAACCTGCCAATGTCACAAATAAGGTTTAAAAAATGCTCATCTGACCGTAATTAAATACCTAAAACCCCAGAGCTTCCGGGGGCTCTGCCCCCTTAACCACACCTAGGGCCCTCAGGCGGGCCCCTGAATGCTCATCTGACCGTAATTAAATACCTAAAACCCCAGAGCTTCCGGGGGCTCTGCCCCCTGGAACCCACCAAGGGCCTTAAGGCGGGCCCCTGGATGCTCATCTGAACGTAATTAAATACCTAAAACCCCTGAGCTTCCGGGGGCTCTGCCCCCTGGAACCCACCAAGGGCCCTAAGGCGGGCCCCTGGATGCTCATCTGACCGTAATTAAATACCTTAAACCCCTGAGCTTCCGGGGGCTCTGCCCCTGGACCCCACCAAGGGCCCTAAGGCGGGCCCCTGGATGCTCATCTGACCGTAGTTAAATATTAAAACCTCTGAGCTTCTGGGGGCTCTCCCCCCCCCCGGGGACGCGTCAATGGCCTTAAAGAGGGCCCCTGGATGCTCATCTAACCGTAATTAAATACCTAAAACCCATGAGCTTCCGGGGGCTCAGCCCCTTGACCCCCTACCGAGGCTCATGCCCTGGACCCCCACGCCAATTTACGCTCTACCTGATCGTCAATACTCCACTTTGAAAAACGTTCCGCGTTATCTGCATGTAACGCGTAAGAATGGTGGTGATGCAGATTTTTCGCCGCCCCCCCTCCCCCGTTCCGAAAGTTTTTTTTCTCATTACGTCACTGCCCCTGGAAGGTGAGCCTCCTGGAATGTTTGCCCCCCCCCCCCCCAATCCCAAACTGCTTCCGGCGCGCCTGCCCTCATCAAAGGGTGAACTGCACTACGCCACTGCCTCCAATCAATGAGATGGGGATTATGTAGTCAAAGAAACTTGACATATGATATGAAGTTCGTCTCCACAGGAATGTGGACACCATAGCCCCATTGGATCGACAAAGGCACAGCTATTAGCCCAGGTTTTTTCCACTTGGCTGCAGTTCGGACTCCGTTCTGAGAAGAACAAACATGAGATATTTTGATGTCATATTTTAGAATGATGTAGGACATTATTACAAAGATCTACAGTGTGTTCCTAACGTTTTCACGATTTTACCCAAATCAAAGCAATTTTGCTAAATAAAACGTGAATGGATTTATGCAATCACAGTATCATTTGAAAGTATTTCTTCTACTTCGTACAATTTATACAATTTGCTCACATTAACAGATTTCTTTTTCTGAGACGCACTATATAAACACGATGCCCAAAATAAGGGCAGTTTCAATCCTTTATGCATTGCCTAAAGAAATGCTCGGATTACGCAACACGTCAATGTGAAATTTAAACAGCTAAATATTTCAAGAAATCATCTGAAGGGCAGTTTCAATCCTTTATGCATTGCCTAAAGGAATGCTCGGATTACGCAACACGTTACTGTAAAATTTAAACAAAGTCATATGTTAAAAGGTGATGGGCAAAACTATTAAAAATTCCCCCAAAATGTCAATTACTCGGAAGGTTATGTGACTTTTTTTTAGGAGGAATGATAAAAGAGCAACAGCACAACCTATAATTAATTTCTTTTCGAACAATATACTGTCCAGGCCCAAACAAAAACAAATATTATGGTTGGGTTCCATAATGGTTGATTATCACATTTTAATATAAGGTAAAATCCAGTGGTTCCTTCCTGATCTCATTCACTTTAACATCAATATTGTATTATAATTATATAATATCGCATGCTAATGAATTATATGTATGATATTATGTTACTTAACTGCTATATTTATTAATAAACGTATAAATCAAAGGCAACTGCGCGCAGGAAAGGTGCTACGTGTATTCAGTATCAAAGCTCTATGAAATATAGAAACGTGATGCGTATTATACAGTGCGTCCCAGAAAAAACGAAACCGAGAAGTATCGATGTTTTATCATAACTTAATCACAACCATAATTAATGAATGATACATATTTGGAAAGCTTAGAGTCTCTTCTTTCAGTTGATGCTAATCACGTGATGCATATTTCACGCATGAGTGATTAAAAGCAATTTGAAGGAAGGAAACCAAAAATACATTTGGCGGGTGGTATCTGAATTTCAAAGAAAAATTCATATTTCTAGAAAGCTCATTTTCTGCTCTTTCATATGATACCTCAATCAAGAAAAATGAGCCAGGAATAACAAAGTTCTGTTTGTTTAAAGTAGCCCTTACATTTTCATAATTTTAACAAACGAATTTGTTTTCACTGGGTGCCTGCCGTAGCAAAAAGCAGATTTGACAAAAAGACTTAACTCCGTTTCGTTGACAATCAGCCATGCATGAAGACTCTCGTTTACGGCTGATTGTCAACGAAACGGAGTTAAGTCTTTTGTTAATTTCGTTTATTGATACGGCAGGCAGCCAGTGAAAACGAATTCGTTCAATAAAATTATGGAAATGCAAGCACTACTTTAAACAAACAGAACTTTGTCATTCCTGGCTCATTTTTCCTGATTGAGGTGTCATATGAAAGGGCAGAAACTCAACTTTCTAGAAATGTGAATTTTTCTTCGAAATTCAGATACCGCCCGCCAAATGTATTTTTGGTTTCCTTCCTTCAAATTGCTTTTAATCACTCATGCGTAAAATATGCATCACGTGAGTAGCATCAACTGAAAGAGGAGACTCTATGCTTTCCAAATATGTATCATTCATTAATTATAGTTGTGATTAAGTTATGATAGAACATCGATACTTCTCGGTTTCGTTTTTTCTGGGACGCACTGTACTTTAAGTCGTAATTTTTAAAAGCAGGCCGCTTCATAATCTGAGCGAAGCTTTACTGAAACTATTAAAGCACTCACTGTCGATTTTCGATTGGTCCCAGGAATCTTTTCCAAAATAGTCCGACCCACAGTAGAGATTGTCATCGCGATCGTCAAAGTAACAACCGAGCCACACACTAATATTTGCCTCAAACACATCTTTGTGGAAAGACATCACGAATTGAGACTCTTCCTCGCTTTTAATGACAAGGGGTGCTGGCACATGAGAAGACGTTTTTTTTAGAAAGCCTTTGGTGTATGCACAGAAGGCAAAGGCACTAATGTACGATTTATTTTCCGTTAGCCATATCTCATAGCATTTGGAGTTGTTCCAGTTTTTGATGAGACTAACACGTCCGCCGTCAGTTGTTTCGTTGTAGCCGTCTGGGCAACCTGCTGAATGGAAAAGATAAACAAGATCAAGAATTATTTTATTCCATACTTGTAATCTTACGGCTGCATTGTTACTGAATTTACATATCCAAAATCATATAAAATAAGAATAGATCAAACAAAACCACATCCAAGTAAAATTCAATGACAGAAAAAGTGTACAAAATTGGAAATCTAAAGTGACAATAATATAGAATTAATCTGGAAATGGGAAACCATGGGAGTTTTATTAAAATAGAAGCCAGTTGAAAGTAATTTAAATAATATGAAATCAATGAATAAGGACATTTTCAATATAAGAGTAATTCAATCATGACTACAAATTATTTTCAATAGTTAATTATGTATCTATTGTGAATAAAGCAAATAATTGCTCTGTTTAAATTACGTAATATTGCACAGCAGAATTTGAATAGAAATAGTAGTCTTGGGGGGGGGGGCACATACATGTAATCGATCGAGGTAAAAATAATGGGTCAAAAAAAGTTCAACCGATCTTGGGAATTTTATGGGGGCACGATCCCCCCCCCCCACCCATGGCTACGTGCCTGCGGAGAACGACAAACTTTTTTAATTGGGGGGGGGGGCACCATTTCGATTACACTATTATTACCTGCGCTAATCAATTCTGAAAATTAGGCCATTATAAAGTATACGCTTGTACTTCAACACTAAGTTTCCACCGTTCGTTTCTCATTAACCTTGTCTACGATTGATGTCACTCACACATAGTGCATCAAAGGCCACACCAGTCACTGACGCATTCCTGCGTCAAGTAAACTGACGCCCCTTGTGCAACGGGCTTTACCTTCTAGGCTTGTTCTTTTAAAGGGAAATTGTCTAAACTTACTGTTCTGACCGAGGGTCTTAGGGACGTCGGCGGGAGGTGATGACAATTCTGGCAACTCTGACTGTGGCGGCGATTGATATGGCGAGGAAACCTCCGTTGAGGATGTTGTGGTTCGTACTGAGGTCGGAACAGATGACGATGATGCTTGCATGGGCAGTGAATCCGACGCTGACCAGGTTGATGATGTCGTGGTTCGTACTGAGGTCGGAACAGATGACGATGATGCTTGCATGGGCAGTGAATCCGATGCTGACCAGGTTGATGATGTTGTGGTTCGTACTGAGGTCGGAACAGATGACGATGATGCTTGCATGGGCAGTGAATCCGATGCTGACCAGGTTGATGATGTTGTGGTTCGTACTGATGTCGGAACAGATGACGATGATGCTTGCATGGGCAGTGAATCCGATGCTGACCAGGTTGATGATGTTGTGGTTCGTACTGAGGTCGGAACAGATGACGATGACGCTTGCATGGGCAGTGAATCCGATGCTGACCAGGTTGATGATGTTGTGGTTCGTACTGGGTTCGGAACAGATGACGATGATGCTTGCATGGGCAGTGAATCCGATGATGGCCAGGTTGATGTCGATGGAGATCGTGATGCAGCTGACTCTGATAGTGATGACGGTGGTGATTGCGAAAGCAAAGAATTCGTTTTTTGTTGAGGATTCTTAACAATTATACTGATTGGAAATTTTAATGAAGATTTTGATGACGTTGATGATAATGATCATTAGTAATAACAATATTATATTAATTATAATGATAATAATAATAATAATAATAATAATAATAATAATAATAATAACAATAATAATGTGGTATAGTGAGAAAAACTTGATTTGTTATCTTTAAGGCCACCTTAGACTAGACAGAGAGGGGCCTGTGTACTTTGCCTCATTACACATATTCAGAACTCACATACTAAATAGTTCAAATTGAGAGAGTTGTAATTATACTGAATCTGGATTGTTTATGGAAGTGTAGGTTATTGATAGTATGGTTTGTTAAACATATCTTTGTTTAGACATATTTAGGTTGCAGAAAGACTAAATAATTGATTTAGGCGGAAGGATATTAAGAGAGTGATTAGGCAGTTTGGGAAGAACTTTCTTGTGTCTACAGAAAGTTTAGTGCATTGTTCAACCAACTCAGTGAGGAGAGCTGATTGGCAATCAGAGTTTTGCAGTAAAGTATTCAGAATATTTCATGTTTCTGTCGAGGAGTTCCTTTCGTGGATGGAGCTAGAGGTTCAACAGTTGTCGAGGTGTCGCTGATTGACCACGTTTCTGATTGAGAAATAGTTCTGGTGCTTGTTGGAGGTATGACAAATTGAAGCATTTGTTTACATTTCTGTATCTCTTAATCTAGATTCTTTAATACTCAATGTCTGAAGTTGAAGTAATATTGTCATTTTACTTAACGTTTGACTCTTTTATTTCATTCGATTGAGTCTTTGATTTAATTGGTTCAGTTATTTTATAATGAACAGTGACAATTTTAGTAGAGTATAGATACCACATTATTCATCTGTGTATTGATATACTTGATGCATTTTTACGTTCATAAATAGGACTTAAATTGTTATGATTACATTATCGCATTATAATGTTTTGATAATAACAATTTGATGATATATATAGTTGACTAGTTATTCATGGCAAGTAGTGATATTGTCTTTGTTCTAGATTCCAGCGTTTGAGTTGAAGAAGCTGGTTCCATTGTTTGTCGTCGTAGCAACAAGTAGTTGTTTAGCAGTCCTAGTTGGGTGAGTCAGGATGGTAGAGCGTGATAGATAGTTTTGAACACGAACACTGCTTGTTATATTACTTCTGTTTCAGGTGTTGATAACAATGTGTTATAACGAATTGTATTTAGGCAGTCAATGTATATTAATTAGACATTAATTAGAATGAATATACATGACTATGCATATTTCAGGGGATTATTCTGATGTTAATCTTTAATAGAGTTGATGCTTTCATATTTTGGTGACCTGTATTCATACTTTCAGTGAAGAAATTAGTTCGTCATATTTCACACCAAATAGAGGGAATATTTTGGAATGATAAGAAATACATTTTCTTCTTTTACATTGAATTACTCGCTCAATGAATATTGAAGCAGGGCTTATGTACATTATTGTTGACTCTAAATTGTTGCATGAAGAGATTTTGAACATGTAGTTACTGATGTTCTTTCTTTTGTTGTTTCTTTTCTGCCTTTGCAGAGGTTTTTCTTCTTGTATCACACTTTATGCAGATAGCTCAAGTGGGAAATAAAATCCCGCTCATATCCTACAACCTCGAGTCGTGTCATTGTGTTCTGGTATTGCATTCTTCCTGACAACCGTCCCCCCCCCCCTCCCTTCTCTCGACTTACCAAAATACTACAGTGGTGTCAGAAGTGGGATTGAACTTGAGCTACAGCGACGAGCATCGGAGGGAAGATTCGCTGATACGACTTGGAAAACCTCCAGACTACAGGCGATGTGGGAATAAACCATTAAATAGGTTTATCAGGGATGTAAGCTTTTTACAGTAAGCGTAGTTAAAGTTTTTGTATTGAAATATTGTTGTAAATGGATTTCGTTTCACAACTGTAAGCCAGCAGGTTCCAATTGTTTTGAAGGGTAGTCAACATTAAAAAAAAAAATTTGACAGACGTACACAAGACGCAAGATGCCAGGTGGTGTTGAAGATGACCCAACTACATCGGCAGGAGCTTCAGCTCAACCTCCAGGCCTCGCTGAGATGGTGGCAGCCCTTACAGGGGCCTTTCAGAACTTGTCGTCCCCAAGAGGTCTGCCAGCTGTGAAGTTAAGTAGGTTTAGTGGATTTCCCCATAAACAAGGAGACCCGACAATCAACGAATGGCTGCAGGAATTTGATGAGTACTGCAGTTACTACAAACTAGGAAGCAGAGAAGAAGCGAAGGTTCTGCTAACCCATCTTACAGACTCAGCCAAAGATGAAGCAAGATGTTACGACTCTTCAGTCAGGGAGGATAGTAAGGCTTTAAAAAAAGCATTGAAGTCACGTTATGGCCTGAAAGAAACGGTACAACCACTCAGCACAGAGTTACATGCTAGGGTGCAAAAGTCGGGGGAGACCTTAGCGGATTTCAGCAGTGGGCTTATTCGCCTTTACGACCGTATGGAGTCGGCAGCAAGCGGAGATGAAAGAGCGGCCCTGACCATGTTGCGGGACAACACCCTTAAGGAGCGATTTGTCACTGGAGTGAGGGACAAACAAATCCAGAGGGAACTCCGTCGCATACTGTTTTCTGCTGAGGGCAAGCCCTTCATTGACATGCGGAAGGAAGTTCTCCAAACGTTCCAGGATGACGACACAGTGACGTCAAGGCCCAGTATCAGAGAGTGTGAGGTAGAGACAGCGAGAGCATCAGTGACGGCTGAAGACCAAACTATCAAAAGCAT
Organism: Strongylocentrotus droebachiensis; assembly: GCA_035222895.1. Lineage (NCBI taxonomy): Eukaryota > Metazoa > Echinodermata > Echinoidea > Camarodonta > Strongylocentrotidae > Strongylocentrotus > Strongylocentrotus droebachiensis. Next base: position 60,760 of record JAVYIG010008674.1, on the reverse strand, counting down.
GAAGAGTGAGATCACTGAGCTAAAGGAGACTTTGAAAGAGGTAGTTCAAGCCATGAGAGGAATGACCAACAATCCTAGGCAGAGTTCCACATCATTCTGCTATAACTGCAACAAGAAAGGGCATTTAAAGCGAGAATGTAATTCACCTACTCTCTGCTACGGATGTAAACAGACAGGGCATATGAGGAGGGATTGTCCAAGGGAAGTAGGGGTTCGACAATCGCCAAGCACTCCACGGATACAAGACACAACATCTCAAGAGGACCAGATGCAAGGGAATATAAGGAGCTTAGACGCCGGTGGGAGCAACAAAGTACCTAGCTTGGTGTCTACAAGTCCCAAGTCTGTAGTAGGAATAGCAGGAGTACCCACAGGCTGTATTTTAGACACCGGAGCAGAGGCTAGTTTAATTCCTGTATCCTACTATGAAGAGCAGTTGAAGGAAGTTCTTGGTCCCCTTGATGGTAGTGGGGCTGGAATCAGAGTTGTCGGCATCAATGAGAGCAGAGTGCCAGTGATTGGGTACATCCACACCTTCATCACTTTGAATGGGCAGTCCATTGATGTTGGGTTCCTAGTGATCAACGATGAAATGCATACCAAGAAGAAGACCGACTATCCTGTTCTCCTTGGATGTAATGCACTCCGGCCAGTAATACGAAGGAGAGCTTTTAAGGATGATGACGAAGATTGGAGACTTGTCGAGATGACCCTCAATCTGGCACGTGACAACGAGAGCACTGCAACTCAAAACTCACTCTTGTCATCCAAGGAAAACAAAGTCCTTCCTCCACTGACGGTTCATCGAGTGGAATGTTTGATAAATGATGCACCCTCCTTCAATGAGAATATTCTGATAGGGCCAGATGAACAGGACAGCAGTGTAAATCCTCTAGTGCAGAAAGGACTGGATGTCTATGACACATGTACCAGAGTTGATGGACCAGACTTCCAGGTTACTGTTGTAAACAGATCCACCCAACAATTAGAGATCACGGAAGGTATGGTTTTGGCGTCTGCCACTGAGGTTAAGGAACGCCATGAGATTATTGTGCAGGAAAAAGATGGGGTCGTTGAAGTCGATGTAATGAAGATAATGATTGAACCTGGTGCTGAGGTAGCTAGTAGTAGTACACAGAATGACTCTCAAACTCAGACTCCCCAAGAAGGCATGGAGCACACCTGTATGGATGGCGAGAGCATTGGATTGCCAGTAGGTGTGAAACTGGATCATCTCTCGGGAGAAGAAGCAGACTCCATAGCCCAACTTTTAGCTAAGCATCGATCAGCCTTTGCCAAGAGTGACATGGACCTCGGAAACTGTAAGGTGATCCCACATCAGATCCGAACATCGGATGGACCACCTATTCGCCTGCCCTATCGTCGAATTCCCCCTAACCACATGCCAGAACTGAAAGCCCTGCTGCAAGAGATGCTAGAGAAGGGAATCATCAAGCAATCATGCAGTCCCTATGCGAGTCCGGTAGTACCAGTGCGTAAGAAGGATGGATCGATGAGAATATGCATCGACTACCGGCAGCTGAATGCTCGTACAGTACGGGATTCCTTCCCCCTTCCGAGGATTGAGGAGACTCTGGAAGCCCTTGGAGGAGCTAAATTCTTTAGCTCTCTTGACCTCGCTAACGGCTATTTCCAAATAGCAATGGATGAGAACTCCATCGACAAGACAGCCTTCAGAGTTCCATGGGGTTTATTTGAGTTTTTGAGGATGCCCCAAGGATTGGTGAACAGCCCAAGTACCTTCCAGAGGGTAATGGAGCTAGTATTAGGAGATCTCAACCTGACCCAATTGGTGATCTACCTCGACGACATTCTTGTGTTCTCAAGTACACTGGAGGAGCACTTGACTCGACTGGAAGCAGTATTTAGACGCCTAACAGAGTATGGTCTGAAGCTGAAAGGGAAGAAGTGTCAGTTCCTTCAAGAAGAAGTCCACCACCTCGGGCATGTCGTCACTGCCTCGGGCATATCCGTTGACCCTAAGAAGATAGAGACTATCAAGACATGGTCCGTACCCAAGACTACTTCTGAGTTGAGATCCTTCCTTGGACTTGCGTCCTATTATCGTAGATTTGTTCCAGGATTTGCAAGCATTGCTACTCCCATGCATGCTTTGATCGGCCATTGCCAGCCTTCCTCTAAGAAATCCAAGAAGCGACACGGAAGCACTCCTAGTCACACAAAAGAGTTTATTTGGACAGAAGAGGTGGATAAGGCGTTTTGTACGCTGAAGGATGCTCTAACGACCACACCAGTCCTTGGATACCCACAGTTTGGCAAGAAGTTTGTGGTGGAGATAGATGCCTCCCTCAAGGGACTAGGTGCATGCTTATCACAACACGGAGAAGATGGGGGACTACACCCACTTGTATACGCAAGCCGAGGACTTCGCCAGGCTGAGAGGAGTTATCCCGATTACTCAAGTTTCAAGCTAGAGCTGCTTGGTCTGAAGTGGGCGATAGCTGATAAGTTCCGGGAGTACCTTATAGGAAGTCAGGTCGAAGTACTCACTGATCACAACCCTCTAGCACACCTAGGAACTGCAAAGCTAGGAGCAACAGAGCAAAGGTGGGTTGCTCAGTTAGCCCCATTCGACCTACAGATCAGATATCGACCAGGGAGAACTAACAAGTGTGCTGATGCTCTCAGCCGTCGACCAGTTGAGTCAGAGCATGAAACCATGGAGCCATTGGTTAAGCAGGTTCTTCACTGTTCAGTGATGCCAGTTGAAGTAGAACAGAACATAAGTAATGATCAGCCAGTATCAGAGACGATGACACCTGGTGTGCTCCCATCGTATGACCTTGAGCAATTGTCAAGACTCCAGCAGGATGACGGAGGGCTGAGCGTTGTGTTGAGTCTATGGAGAGCTGGATGGAAACCAGGGGAGTTGATACCAAATAACACAGCTGAAGTGAGAGGTTGGCTTCGAGAATGGAAACAAATAGTGGAGAAGCAAAAAGTGTTATTCAGACGAGTTATGATACAAGGGGATGTTGTTGATCAACTCCTTGTCCCAGTTAGTATTCGACAGACTATCCTGCAGGCCGTGCATGAAGGATGGGGCCATCAAGGTGTAACTCGGACTCTAGGCTTGTTGCGTTCAAGATGCTTTTGGCCAGGTCTACAAGGCGATGTTCGTCGACATATCAAGAAATGTTTCAACTGTACAGTGGTGAAAGCACCTACCCCCACAGTAAAGACACCAATGAGGCATCTGCTCGCATTCAAACCACTAGAGGTCCTTGGAATTGATTTTCTCAAGATGGATCGGGGAAAAGGAGGTTATGAAAACATACTCGTCATGTCAGATGTATACACCAAGTACGCGCAGGCTATCCCTTGTAGGGATCAAACGGCCCACACAGTAGCTCGAGTCCTCAGAGACAGCTGGTTCGTCCACTATGGAATACCACTACGGCTCCACTCAGATCAAGGGAGAGATTTCGAAGGGAACTTGATCCAGGAACTATGCGTCTTGTATGGTATTAAAAAGTCAAGGACTACGCCTTACCACCCAGAGGGAAACGGCCAGGTGGAGCGTTTCAATAGGACGTTGTGCAGCATCATCCGATCGATGGAGCCATCAGATAGGAGGAAGTGGCCCGAGACATTGTCCCATCTAGTGTTTATTTATAACACTACACCACATCGATCCACTGGATATTCTCCATACAGACTGATGTATGGGAGAGAACCATCCCTACCCATAGATCAACTACTGTCTCGTACTGAGCAATCATGGGACGAAGACTTTGTCGAGACACAGGCAGCTGCATTGAGCAGGATGAACAAACTTGTTGAGAAGAATCTTAAGGAGATAGTGTTAGGGAATAAGATCAAGCATGACAAGCAGGTGAAATCTTCTCCCTTGGAGGTTGGGCAGCAAGTATTACTGAAGAGGATGGCCTTCACGACGAGGCATAAGCTAAAGGACAAGTTTTACCGAGATCCGTATGTCATTGTTGATGTCAATAGAGAAGGTGATGTCTATAGTATTCGTCCAATTCATGGCGGGAAGGTAAAGACAGTAAACAGAAAACTACTGATCCCTGACCCAAGGAGTAATAACGCAGTAGTTGAACCTCCCATTCAGATATGGCAGTCGAATGATGAAGATAGAAGCCAGTCCAGTGATAGTGGAACTGATGAGTCCAGCAGTGAAGAGGAAGGACATGATATATTCCAATTTTATCCTCTATCTTTAAATGAGCAAGAAGCAGCATGTCAAGTACAGGCTCAGAATACTCGTCGTTCAAATAGATTAACAAAGGGGGTACATGGGAATCCTTACCATCTTCCACGGTCAACTCTTCCTAACAGTTGAAATATATATCACTTGTGAAGCATGATTTTGTACATTGTATAGTTTTTGTGCTATGTTTCGATATTTTGTGATATCCCAGCTATATAATTTTTACTTGTATAAATGATGTATTATTGAGGGCAATAAGTGTTTGTCAGGATGGATTGTGGTATAGTGAGAAAAACTTGATTTGTTATCTTTAAGGCCACCTTAGACTAGACAGAGAGGGGCCTGTGTACTTTGCCTCATTACACATATTCAGAACTCACATACTAAATAGTTCAAATTGAGAGAGTTGTAATTATACTGAATCTGGATTGTTTATGGAAGTGTAGGTTATTGATAGTATGGTTTGTTAAACATATCTTTGTTTAGACATATTTAGGTTGCAGAAAGACTAAATAATTGATTTAGGCGGAAGGATATTAAGAGAGTGATTAGGCAGTTTGGGAAGAACTTTCTTGTGTCTACAGAAAGTTTAGTGCATTGTTCAACCAACTCAGTGAGGAGAGCTGATTGGCAATCAGAGTTTTGCAGTAAAGTATTCAGAATATTTCATGTTTCTGTCGAGGAGTTCCTTTCGTGGATGGAGCTAGAGGTTCAACAGTTGTCGAGGTGTCGCTGATTGACCACGTTTCTGATTGAGAAATAGTTCTGGTGCTTGTTGGAGGTATGACAAATTGAAGCATTTGTTTACATTTCTGTATCTCTTAATCTAGATTCTTTAATACTCAATGTCTGAAGTTGAAGTAATATTGTCATTTTACTTAACGTTTGACTCTTTTATTTCATTCGATTGAGTCTTTGATTTAATTGGTTCAGTTATTTTATAATGAACAGTGACAATTTTAGTAGAGTATAGATACCACATTATTCATCTGTGTATTGATATACTTGATGCATTTTTACGTTCATAAATAGGACTTAAATTGTTATGATTACATTATCGCATTATAATGTTTTGATAATAACAATTTGATGATATATATAGTTGACTAGTTATTCATGGCAAGTAGTGATATTGTCTTTGTTCTAGATTCCAGCGTTTGAGTTGAAGAAGCTGGTTCCATTGTTTGTCGTCGTAGCAACAAGTAGTTGTTTAGCAGTCCTAGTTGGGTGAGTCAGGATGGTAGAGCGTGATAGATAGTTTTGAACACGAACACTGCTTGTTATATTACTTCTGTTTCAGGTGTTGATAACAATGTGTTATAACGAATTGTATTTAGGCAGTCAATGTATATTAATTAGACATTAATTAGAATGAATATACATGACTATGCATATTTCAGGGGATTATTCTGATGTTAATCTTTAATAGAGTTGATGCTTTCATATTTTGGTGACCTGTATTCATACTTTCAGTGAAGAAATTAGTTCGTCATATTTCACACCAAATAGAGGGAATATTTTGGAATGATAAGAAATACATTTTCTTCTTTTACATTGAATTACTCGCTCAATGAATATTGAAGCAGGGCTTATGTACATTATTGTTGACTCTAAATTGTTGCATGAAGAGATTTTGAACATGTAGTTACTGATGTTCTTTCTTTTGTTGTTTCTTTTCTGCCTTTGCAGAGGTTTTTCTTCTTGTATCACACTTTATGCAGATAGCTCAAGTGGGAAATAAAATCCCGCTCATATCCTACAACCTCGAGTCGTGTCATTGTGTTCTGGTATTGCATTCTTCCTGACAACCGCCCCCCCCTCCCTTCTCTCGACTTACCAAAATACTACAATAATAATGATAACAATAATAACATTAATAATAATAACAATATTGATACTTTTATAATGATAAAAAACGATAATGATAACAATAATAATAATAATAATAATAATAATAATAATAATAATAATAAAACGATTATGATAATAACGAAAACAGTAGTTTCCAAAAACTTACCGTTCTGACTGAGGGTCGTAGGGACGACGGTGGGTGGTGGTGACGATTCCGGCCACTCAGATTTTGACGGCGGTGGTGATGATAGCGAAGATGGCGTCGACAGAGACCTTTGAGGGGTCGATGCGAATGACGACGACGGTGATGAAGGCGATAATGACGACAGTGGTAAAATAGACAATAGACTTGTCGATGTAAGGGATGTCGTTGATGATGTTGTGGTTCGTACCGAGGTCGGAACAGCTGACGATGATGCTTGCATGGGCAGTGAATCCGATGATGGCCACGTCGATTGAGATCGTGATGCAGCTGACTCTGAAGATGATGACGATGATGCTTGCATGGGCAGTGAATCCGATGGTGGCCAGGTTGATGTAGATGGAGATCGGGATGAACCTGACTCTGAAAGTGATGACGGTGGTGATTGTGAATGCAAAGAATTCGTCTATTTTGAGGAGTCATAGCAATTATACTGATTGGAAATTTTAATGAAGATATTGATGATACTGGTGAAGATGATGAGGATGACGTTGATGATAATGATCATTAGTAATAACAATATTATATTTATTATAATGATAATAATAATAATAATAATAATAATAAAAATAACAATAATGATAATAATAACAATAATAACAATAATAATGATAACAATAATACAATTAATAATAATAACAATATTGATAATTTTATAATGATAAAAAACGATAATGATAATAATACGTTTATTTTGATGTTATCAAAATAAACCCAATTGTAATAGAATGCAATAGTGTAGGCCGGAAATATGCGGCAAGCCGGTGACTACACACGATAGCGCGCCTCTTTTGTAAAATGATTTTGAGGTCAATAACCGAATGTTTCCCAGCAGGTCGGCAAATATCAAACATAGGCGCATCTCTTTGTAACCTACATTGAGGTCACAAAGCCGAATCTTTACCACGCGTGTTTTGTAAATATCAATGATGGGCGCGCTTTTGTAATACATATCGGGGTCGCAATTAAGGCAAGTGTTTCCCACGACGTGTATTTTTACTAATCAATGGGTCATTCTCAGCTAATACTTCGTTTGAGTTGGTCGTGTTTTATTGGACTCAGAATTATACATGCTAATTGTACACAGGTTGTCGCTGTTGAACTGACTGCACCGGTTAGTTTCTATTATCACTGGGTTTTCACACCAATACGCTGGATATTCGGAATTGAACAGAGAGACAGCTACACGGGATATAAGGATTAAACGGTGGAAAAGTTACACTGGATATCTGGAATTAAACAGAGGAAGAGTTACACTGGATAATTGGATCTAAAAAGAGAAAATGTTACACTAGATATTTGGAATTGAACAGAGGAGTAATTGTATTGGATAGCTGGAATTAAATATTGGAGGAAGTTACATCGGAGCTCGGATTGCGGCATAGTCGTCTAACTAGCTCGTCTGTATTGTGTGGACGACAAGATGGGGAAGTTTAAGGCGTCTACGGGACGAAAGGGCAAAGGAAAGCGGAGAGAGCCAGCGCTTCAAAACAGTGACCCGATCAGGGGGACAACGCCAGCTCCACATTCTCGAGTGACGAGACGCGGCTCGAGGAGTAACCCAGCCGCTTCGGCAGGGCGGGAGCGCCAAGGAGACCAGACTCCGACGGGGGGGGGGGGGGGGGGGGGGGGGGGGGGGGGGCCAACATCACAGAATCCCTAGAAACGGCGAATCAACCGTCTATTGTCCATCCTCCACCCGGTGAGTTACCTAGCCACAGGCTAGTCTCATCTTCTAATTCCGCAAACATATCATTCCCTAAGGAGATGGGGGAGATGGCGCAGTGAGACATATAAACTTTATGTCCGTTAATAGGTTGGACAAGGTCGGGTTGATTGTAGGCAAAGGAGATAGGGGCCTACATTAAGGTGTGGATATAATTATGGAGAGTTAGTACGATTGCTTACTTTGTTTTCAATAATTTTAACCAGCTCAGTGGGATGTTATTCATTTTCGTATAACCACGCACTTATTTGGGGTTAGTCGTGTTTCGACAAGTGATGTTGTACAATATTTAGTATGTTAAACAAGTTCGGTACGATACTAGAAATGCAATCGTGTCAGAACGATGTGCGTGCAATGACGCCTTGTTTTTACATGTCAAACGAAAGAGCATCTCTCGGACTAGTTACGCAGAGTATGAAGTAGCATTTAATGTCATGCTTGACCGATTTTTAAAAAAAAGTCCGGCTTCTTGATGCTCGGCACTTGGCCACTTAGAATGTGCCTGTAAAATTTCAAGAAAAATAAAGATCGTTCTGGGGTCCAGAAGCGTGAACCCGATTTGCCCCATAGACAATGCGTGTAATGCATGGGCGGAAAACGTACAGGATCTGTATTATGACCGGACTTTAATTGTTTGTTTTTTCTCTCTCTTTATGTCACTTTATCTGACGTATTTGGTATCATGGGAAAGAGAATTTCATGGTTATTGTAAACAATTTTTTTTTTGTTCTATGGTAATCCTATCGAAACACGTGATGTAAAATAGATTTATAGGACAAAATTGCGTCTTCAATGACCCCCTTGACCAATTTTAAAAATCCGGCCAAGAGGTGCCCTGCGTATTGCAACTCGGAATGTCACTGCAAAAATTCAAGGAAAAAAAGGGACGTTTAGGGGGTGAAAAGCAGTCTGAAAAAATGACGCCATAGCCGATACGTGTTATATTATTGGGCGGAAACTCGGCGGAATTCGTATAATGACCCTTGTTCAAATGTGATTTACTCAAAAATTTCTGTGTGAACATATACCATACTTGGTATCATTCGAAAGGGCACTTCATTGCGGTCAGTTTGACACCGTTGTCATCTGCGCGCAATGTACTGCACGCATTAAAGGCGCTATTACGTAACGCATAGTAAATTCATCATTTTTGGCGATAACTTTGCGCTGACGTATTTGAGTTTTACCAAACTTGGCAGACAGTTGTCACGTATATGGATACATGTGTCTGCCAAGTTTCATTGATGTAGGTATAAAGATCGTTATTTTAGAGTAAGTTGAAGTTATTTCGGAATTTTCTCGAAAATGGCGAATTTGGAAGGCAATTTTTTTTTTTCAAATTTGGTCAGTGTTAGGGTATATAATTTTGTATATGGCTGGAAAGGACATATCTTCAAGTATCTAAATCCAAAAAAGGGTACGGGTTTGCCAAGCCATTATGAAGATACGGCCACAGAGAGAAAGCCAATTCCTAAAACTTTAGAGGGCACTATTTATGTTGTGCAAAGCCATTGGAGCGTGAAATTTGGCACGGCTATGTGCAATTATGAGATAAAGATACTGTGAGATTTAAAAACAAAACGGAATTTATATGAGAAAGTTATGGCAGTTTTAGATTGTTTAGGGGTCCATTTTTCAAGAACTTGAGATTTATTGGAGGAGTCGGTTTTAGATTTGAAATTCGAGTATGAAGATGGCATTGTGAAGGTCAAGTCATCCGTCGCAGATGAAAGGACATCTCTCAGACTATCTAGAGGAATTTGTTAAAAGTTTGTAGGATCTAGGATAGTGGGGATGGGAAGGAAGATATAACGGCCTTAAAATGGACCAGAAACGGACAAAATGGCGCTTGGACGGTCATGCATGGGTGATTTCCAAAATCGAAGAAAGTAGTGACCTTGATGAGATGTTAGAGACTATGCCTATGAAATTTGAAAGGAAAAAGACATGAGGAAAGCACCTAACTAGGAATCACAAACACTACGTGCAAAACGAATGCGATTTCCTGACGATAAGGATAAGGGAAAGGAGAATATTAATGGGGCAGAATGTGAGCGAAAACAAGGCAATGACGAAGGTCGTCATTGCGATAATATGCTATATAGAATTGAATTTGCTTCGCTTATGTAATTATGTTAGAAACCTTTGGTTCTATAAGCCCATAAAAGGTACGCCATACTCGGAAGGAATTTGGTTTTTATCTTTCTCCAAATAGGTGCCCAGGCTCACCGGGTTTGGGTGTGCGGAGACATTCTCGTGAGGCGAGCTGGTGAGCGGGCGTTTACCAGAGGCTGTCGAGACCTGGGAATCGCTGGTTGTGAGGTGGCATGGCACGGGCGAGGAGGGGCGTCGCTATACGCGATTTCCCGCGTCAATTACAGGGCCAAGTGAGGTTCGGTCCTTCTCCATCGGAGCTAATCATCCATGCGGGCTCGAACGACTTGGGGCGTTATTTTGCAAAGGACTGTCGACAAGCGGTGGATGAAGCACTGAATACAGCGCGGTCATTGTTGCCGCAATGCTACATTTCATTTTCAAGCATCTTACTCGCCTGTATTACTATGGTCATGATGTACACGTCACGTCGCAGGTCGTCATCAATGATGTGCGGAAAGGTGTCAACAAGTATGCCAGACGGAGGGTCCGGCGTATGTGTAGTGGATCATTCATAGGCCACAATTTCAATGTCCAAGAACACTGGTATTTTCACAGAGATGGCGTGCATCTGTCGGATGAGGGATGTGATCTTCTCATGGAGAACTTTGCGTCAGCGGTTCGATTTGCTCTTAATCTTTGAAACTTTATTTTGTGCATGCCCTTTGTTTTATTGCGGGCAATCAGGAGTATATTGAAATTTAAAGAGTAGATTACGATTTAAAATGGTTTATTGACAGGCTGACAAAATGTAGGTCAAGAGGTTGTTTACATTTTTGAGGGAAATTCACGCGCTAGGAAATGTAATACTTTGTATTACATTGGAAGGAAATGTACAAGCGTATGTACGCTTATCAAGCAAGCGCGGAAAATACCGCCAGCAAATTACAAATAGCACGAAGGGGCTTTCATTCTAGTTATGGCTTTCATTTGAATGGACAAGAAGAAAAATGTACGGAGTCTGAAACATTCCCACCACCTCCCCATTATCTCCACCAATAAAAGTATTTTTAGTATATTAGTGGCATAAATTAAATATTGCTTGGTGGTTCGAAGTAGCCAAGGTATACGTATTAGTACGGAAAGGATTTAGGGTTTCAGGTATGAAAGGTACGGATAGGGTTTATGTAATAAATTGGTCAGTGATTTATGAAGTTAATGCAGAGCCGGGGGCATTTGGCCTGGTCGCACATCAAGCGTCGTGCACAAAGACAGTGGGCCGTAGGGGAATTTTCCCATTGGGTTTCGCCCCTACCCGGTTTTGTATGGGTAAATCACTAATCACATGGTACTGATAAGTTTATTGATCAATAATTGTCATCCAATAATTTTCGACCCCACTCAATTTTTACATGCGAGGGGGTTGCCAATGTATATTCAGTCGAATTTGTTCGCATGTCAATTCTTAGTTTTCCGGCCCCCATTCGATTTGAATGCGGGGGGACCTAGTTGTACCTACACATTTTCAAACTCAGGGTGTCACGCTTTAATCTTAGGCATCATCCGATCTTACAGGCGGAGAGGCTGGTATATATATACATCTATTTTCTATAACTTTAGGCATCACTCGATTTTATAGGCGGGGGGCTGATATAATGACTTAATGTATATAAGTTTAGCCTTGGCATCACTCGATTTCATAGACGGGGGGCCTAGCATTTGTAAGCATTTTTTATGATTCAATATATCTGTGTTATTTTGTTATGACACCCGGAAATCAAAATGTGCAAAATAAGCGTCCATCTCAAAATGTTAATAAAGCCACAAAAATAATGCAAAGTTGATTGTTTGTTATTTTTGTTAGCCGTGCATAAATTTTGCCACATGCCCAGGTTCTATTTCGCTAGGCAAAAAAAAAAAAAAAAAAAAAATTGGGTTGTTGGGATTTGGAGTTTGTTCTTTTGTTTCGTTCCTGAACTATAATCATTTCCAGTATGCCTCAAGGAGAGGAATGGCCAAGAGCGCCATGAACCGACGGTGGGGACAGGCTGCGATTACCAGATCTTGTGTAGGGAACCAATGGCCCAGGAAACTGGGCCTGCTGGGTAGAGCACCGTCTTCCCAGCTGGTCACGTGACCCGTGACCCTCGGGTTCCCATATTTGTGGAATCGCAGTCTGTCGCCTTCCGCCATTGCAAACAAATAATTATGGAAAATATGATTTCATATCTATGTTATGTAATAATATGTCAAGTTGGAAATATGCTACCGCAAAAACTCGAACGGAAATATGTAAATGGTTTTTGTATGATTTTATATCTATGTTAATAGTATGTCAAGTTGGAAATATGCTACCGCTAAAACTCGAACGGAATTATAGAAATGTTTCTATATGATTTCTTATCTATGTTGATAATATGTCAAGTTGGAAATAAGCCAACTCAAACGGAAGAATTAAAAGTTGAGAAAAAGGCAATAACAGCATTTTCATTGTATTTCTTATTGCAATAATAATAATAAAAACGATTATGATATTTACGAAAACAGTAATTTTCAAAACTTACCGTTCTGACTGAGGGTAGTAGGGACGTCAGTTGGTGGTGATGATAGTGAGGATGTCGTCGAGAGAGACCTTTGAGGGGTTGATGCGAATGACGACGACGGTGATAAAGGCGATGATGACAATGGTAAGATGGACAACAGACTTGTCGATGTCGTTGATGCTGTGGTTCGTACCGAGGTCGGAACAGATGACGATGATGCTTGCATGGGCAGTGAATCCGATGATGGCCACGTTGATGTCGATGGAGATCGTGATGAAGCTAACTCTGAAGATGATGACGATGATGATTGCGAATGCAAAGAATTCGCGCTCGTTAAGGATTCTGTTAACAAGAATCGTAATAATTATACTGATTCAAAATTTTGATGAAAATATAGATGGATGACACTATTGATAATGATAATAATAATAATAACAACAAAATTGATTATAATGAAATCAACAATAACGATATCAACAAGAGTGCAAAAACCCTATGAAAATGGTTTAATGGTTTGAAAACCCTTTTATTTTAAATGCTTATACAGTGCGTCCCAGAAAAAACGAAACCGAGAAGTATCGATGTTCTATCATAACTTAATCACAACTATAATTAATGAATGCTACATATTTGGAAAGCTATAGAGTCTCCTCTTTCATGTGATGCTACTCAGATAATGCATATTTCACGCATGAGTGATTAAAAGCAATTTGAAGGAAGGAAACCAAAAAGACATTTGGCGGGCGGTATCTGAATTTCGAAGAAAAATTCACATTTCTAGAAAGTTGAGTTTCTGCCCTTTCATATGACACCTCAATTAGGAAAAATGAACGAGGAATGACAAAGTTCTGTTTGTTTAAAGTAGTGCTTGCATTTCCATAATTTTATTAAACGAATTCGTTTTCACTGGCTGCCTGCCGTATCAATAAACGAAATTAACAAAAGACTTAACTCCGTTTCGTTGACAATCAGCCGTAGATGAGAGTCTACTTATGAAAAAATTATTTCTGCATTCAAGAAGAGGGAGAGGGGGGGGGGTGTTTCCAATCTAATGGAACACATATTTTGACGAACGGTAATATTATAAGTCCATTTCATTCTCAATGTTTATAATACTTTCGGATAATGCTTTTAATAAACATGTCAATGATAATTATAGATTTGTCATGGACCACGCGCAGATTGACAGTGATATTACAGATAATGAACCCTTTTTTCGCGAAAAAAACATATTACAACAAAAGTCAAAATCATTAAAATACTAATTTTCCATCGTTTCTAAGAGTTTCTAGAAAAGAGTAACAGAAAATTGTCATTATGAATTGCAATCAGAGGGAAAATAGATTTCAAAATACAATCCTCTATCATCATCATAGGCGCCGGAAGTGGGGGGCAGGGGGGCAGTTGCCCCCCCAGTCAAAAAAGTGGGGGGCAAAACGCATTTTTGCCCCCAAAAAACGCCCCCCCTCCCCCCCCCCAAAAAAAAGCAGTAAAGGAGTAATGATGGTTTTTAATTTTAACCCAAACGAACATAACAATAATAAAAACCTGAATTAAATCACATATACAATTCCATTCAAAGAAAAGGAAAGTTCACAGGAATTAAACTTCATAAACATTGCGCATGCCACCTATACGGTATGTATTAATGGAGGTCTTTATAATAGCGATACGCGCATATCGTGGACATATTGTGCGAGAATGGGAAAGCGTGCCTGTTTTTTTGTTATAGAGTTGAGAAGAAAGGAGCCCCTGAACGCTGGCGTACTGATGGGAGGGGGGGGGGGGGGGGGGCGGGGGTGTATTTCTTATTCGATACAAGTGATTTACAAATGTTGCTTTTATGACATGATTTTCCAGTACTTTTTCTCCATTTTTTGGTAAGTCATACCTTTTTATGTGTTTGTTGGAAAATAAGAAATTCCCAAATTACAGTCGGGCAAAAAATACGCTTATTTAGAAGCCTTTATGTCATGGTCTGCAAATTGGCTGGGCTGGAGCCCCCCCCCCCCCCCCCCACTTTCTGAAAAAGTATGTTAAAGAGAAAAATAAAGAAAGACAGAGAAAAAAATAAGTGACCTGCCAATGTCACAAATAAGGTTTAAACAAATGCTCATCTGGCCGTTATTAAATACCTAAAACCCCAGAGCTTCCGGGGGCTTTGCCCCCTTGACCACACCAAGGGCCCTAAGGCGGGCCCCTGGATGCTCATTTGACCGTAATTAAATACCTAAAACCCCTGAGCTTCCGGGGGCTCTGCCCCTGGACCCCACCAAGGGCCCTAAAGCGGCCCCTGGATGCTCATCTGACCGTAGTTAAATATTAAAACCTCTGAGCTTCTGGGGGATCCCCCCGCCCCCCGGGAACACGACAATGGCCTTAAAGAGGGCCCCTGGATGCTCATCTAACCGTAATTAAATACCTAAAATCCCTGAGCTTCCGGGGGCTTAGCCTCTCGACCCCCTGCCGAGGCTCATGCCCTGGACCCCCCACGCCAATTTACGCTCTACCTGATCGTTAATACTCCACTTTGAAAAACGTTCCGCGTTCCCTGCATGTAACGTGTAAGAATGGTGGTGATGCAGATTTTTCGTCTGCCCCCCCCCCCCCTTCCGAAAGTTTTTTTTCTCATTACGTCACTGCCCCTGGAAGGTGAGCCCCTGGAATGTTTGCCCCCCCCCCCCCCCAATCCCAAACTGCTTCCGGCGCGCCTGATCATCATAACGTTCATCGATTTGTAAAAGCCTTCACTGGCTGACGGTGACATTTACATGTTTATTTCCTTTTCGTTAGATTGATGAATGCGTGCTAGTCGGCGATTCATGCTGGAGGTGCATCGATCATGCATAAACACCAACCTTGAAATGAGGGATATTAACCTCCTTCTCTTTGTTTTGTTTGGGAACCAAAACTAAAAAAGCGCTATTATGTGCTTTTGTTACCGAAATTCATTTCAATAGGCATACAGCGAATAGATATATGCTTCATACATAGATTTGGTAAAAGGACCTAACAAAATATAGTATAAAGCTAATGGAGGTTAGTCCCATCAGTATATACATGGTTATTTGACATTTAAACATATTAATAAACATATTTACAATTTACATTATTTACAGAATAATAATAATAATGATGATGATGATAATGATGATGATGATGATGATAGTAATAATGATATTAACGACAAAAAATATTAAAAAATGATAATAATGATAAAAGTAATTATAACAATAATAATAATGATAATGAAATTTGTAATGATGACGATGATATAGATAATAACAATATTATTACTACTATTAATAACAACAATAATAATATGATGCAGGGCCCTTATATTCTGTGAGGCTATCATGGTGTAAAAAAGACTGTTATTATTAAATGTTTAGCAAAATAAACCTATTTTGTTCTTATAAAACAAAGAAAGAAATAAAGAAAGAAACATAAACAACAATGATCTCCGAACTGACCTGTGAGGTGTGGTGTGGTGCATACACCCACAGTGTTGTTTCTAGACCTTGTGTGGCAGTTGCGATACAAGTGGGTGGGAAAGTTGACAGATGTAAGCACTTGTTGTACAGGTTGCCCATTTCTTTCAACCACGGGGCAACGTTGTTGACTGAACTGCTCGCAACTCCGAGTTGACACTGCTTGTCCTTAATGGCGAAAAGGGGAAAGTACAATTTAATTAGATATTATGTAAATACGCAATGTCCATTTAATTTCTGATGAGTTCTACAAGTACATCCAATCAATAATTAACACGATCGCAACGACTTTCAAGAAATGAACTCAAGGGCCATTTATATTCCCTATTGAACTGCCGCCTAACGAAATCAAATTTTTCACGCATCGGAAGGTAAGGCCAGCGCTCTTCAACCGGGGTGCCGCAGGACATCTTTAGGAGTGCCGCGAGAGAAATTAATTAAACATATATTGTTGGATCCATTATGAAATAAACGTCAATTTCGTGAAGACAAAATATTAAAAACCGCTACGAATTTTCCTAAAGAATTTTTGTTTTAAAGACAATTTAATGTATTTTTTTCCTCGCTCGCTCGCAAAATTTCGAAATATTATGATTTTAGGTAGTGCAACATTCTTTAATTATATGCTTTTCTTACTGTGACCTATAATACCTAAGGACTTTCATTTTTTCATGTGCAATATGTTTATACATGTACTGTACTCATGTCACACTTGTGATTAGCACACTGCCAATACTCCAATTTTAATACTTTTTAATACTTTTTAATAATAATAATAGCTAGTTCTTATATAGCGCTTTTCAGGACCGAAGGCCCTCTCATTATACCTACTGAATTGAATTTGTATTGCATTTTATCGCAGTTTTTCCTATGTTACAGTTAATTGAATTCATGTATCTGGATATATTTTATTTGTTTTGATGTAAACATTTATACATTTTTGCTAGCAATATATTTTTTTAATTTTTTTTTTAAATCTTTTTTTTTGTTGTTTTTTTTGTTACTGCTTTGATATTTTGATGTAAACATTTATTTATTTTTATATATTTGTTCTCATTTGCTATGTTTTCTTCATATATATATATATATATATATATATGTTTTTGAATGCTTTTTTTATATGATTGTATGTTTGATGTAAACTTGCATTTTTAGTCTTTGGACTTTTTGACAAGTCTTGAATAAAACCTCATTTGAATTTGAATTTGAATACACACATAAATAGTCAACGGGGTGCTAAAATATTTCTTTCGACAGCGAGATGCCCGAATATATTTTTTTATATCGAAATTGCATTTTTAGCACGCTCGTTTGCTTTACCCGCTCAACAAATTTAACGCAAGACAGTCCTAAATACGCGATCCCGATTGGTTGAAAATCAAGTAGCGTTTAATTTTTGAGCTGCGTTTAAACGCAATTTTTTATGCAAGAGGGACCAGAACATTTAGAAACAGGATGACTTTTGAAAAGGAGATACTTAAATATCCTTATATTCGTGCATCGAGGTGACTGAATATGACTTTTGTTTTCATGTAATGGTCAGCGAGGTGCCCTCAGACATAATATCATATTTTATCTAGTGTGTTTTGTTAAATAAATAATATGTTTTACACACTAAAATTTAAATTGTTATTCGCTCGCTCGCTCACAAATTTTAGAAACAAAATATGTCTGTAAACATTGCGTACATTGCACTTTACGTGCTGGAAAATGAAACTTTTGGAAAAGCAAAAGGGTGCCGCGACTATCAAAACGTTGAAAAAACGCTGGGTTAGGCTATGGAAATTGCCTAATCTTGAGGAAGGTATTTGCGATCGGATTATCTGTACATATAAAAATTATTAAAAATGAAGTGAAATTATAAAATAAACGGAGCATTGCTTTGATATTAACGGGAGTCGCTCATCATAGAGTATTTCACTCTTAATATTTAGAAATTACACTCTGCTATATACTATATAAAATATCAGCTTCAGATACAAAAAGATAGATAGATGAAATATCAATTACACTTCGAAATCAATTTCGGGGGAGGGGAGGGTATATGTTTTCTAAAGATGTGCAGATTATTTTGTTTGTTTGTGAAAGGTTAATGCTTCCTTGTAATCATTAAATAGAATACGGATGATATTTGGCAAAAGTTCATAATTTTGTATATAAAATGGAAATGACAAAAATTATAAATATGCAGAGAGATAATCATAACAAATTTCAAAACGAAAATTCCTTTAAAAAAAATACAATTACAGAAATAATAAATCAATTATAGATAAAAACTCAAAGCGAAAATAGTTTGGCTTACAAAATGATTGCAAAACACATTTGACATCATTAGACTATGGGCTGACACCTAAAAATCACTCGTTTCGTGACCACAATTTCGCACCACATTTTGTTAGCTGTAATATTTTCCTAAAAATATGCAAATACATCTGAAACCACTTGCCAGTCTCAGCTCTTACAAAATAAAATTAAAATGAATAAAAACTATCCATGATTAGTGTATATGAATATTAGTGAACAGCATGCATATGGACCGTACGTGGGCATGCAGGGCCAAGCCACACACACACAGCATGCCCATGTACATAATGCATGCATGTTGTGTTGTGTGTACGTGTGTGTAGCTTGTCTATGTATGGGAATTAGACAGTCCACAATGCATGCAAAGTGAGCAGGCTCGTACAATATGATTCAGGTTGGTTGTTCTACATAAATATTGCATACAGTGCTGTAGCCTGTAAACAACATGGACAAGGATGGATGTGACGTCTGCTACCAAAAAGGTCTTTTGTTGTATGCATTTATGTTCTGATCAAGATGGAAAAGTCATAGTTTGTCAGTCTAGAGTAGAGGATGGTCCAAGTTTCTGACTTGTTGCCTTCGCTAGATCAAGATTTCTGGTTCAAGAGAAGCTGATATTGCAAGAAAGACTGCCAATATCAATAATGATACCGTAGTCCGTACGTGCACTGAAATGTGCAATGAAATGTGCAATTGTGAAAGATGTGAAAATCAAGTTGCTGACACTGCTGAAGAGCGAGAAGAAGAAGAGGAAGAAGAAGAGGAAGAAGAAGATGAAGATAATGAAGACTCTGATTTTGAGTAAGAAGGAATGGTGTCATTGTTTGGAAAAAATCCAGTGAATAAGTTCATTTATCGTTTAATATTTCGACACCTTGTAAATTACGTGTTATACATACATGTATGTATGTTGTATTAATTGTATTTATTATTCGTGTTGCTTTTGTGTTGCAATTTGATGCCCCACAGCTGCAATTGGGATTAGAAGTTGAAATAATAATACATTTGTGATAAAATAGCATAGACTTATATGTTCTACATATCCTTTTCATCATGTGAAATTGTTTTCTTGTGAATTATTCCAAAGGCGAAATGGTAGAAGAAATGGGGGACTGAGATGATATTTTTTGTCATTGAAAAGGATGCAGCCCAGGATTACATTCAGTTTCATAAAACTGTTGTCATTTTGAAGTACATTGCGTTATATTGACAAGAAGACGTGTTGGGTGATCAATACATTTTGATGCTGCATTGCCGGGGAAAAGTAATAGCATGGGCTACTAGTATTCGATTTGGAAAGCATTTATCATTTGCTGTACTGTATTTGTGTGTCCCTGATTTGTTCTTGTGCATTTTTCAGATTTTGTTTCTCCATAACTTATTTTCATGCATCCTCGTTGAACACCAATCTACTTTTAAAGCGTATTTTTACAAATGACTGTGAAATTGTTTCACTTAAATTCGCTTACTGCTTTAGATTACAGATTGGTGTGTAAATGATTGTTATATACATCATGTGCACTTCAACTAAAATGAACTCAAAAGTATGAGAAATTCCTGTTTATACAATAACTGCAGTTACGTTGTAGGATTTAGTGCAGTATTTCAAAGATACGAATAGGGATTGATTACATGTTGTTGCTCATGTGTAAAACTCAATTATGTAACACAGTGAGACATTCATTTGTAATTTGTGTAGCATTGTATTGAAATTATTGGTCCCTTCTAAGTTCTAGATGAAATGGGACATTTTGCAAGAATGTGAATACGAAAACCAAAAGCAAAGAAAAAATAGTGTATTATGCTTATTGTAACTTGAAATGTAAGTACATACATTGTACACTTTATGTCTGAGAGGAAAGTCAACAGATGTATTTCTTATATTTCTTTATTAATCACCTGGAGGAAGTGTAAGATGATAAGATAGTGACAACCGTTCCTAAATGTAGGAGGGCACCAACCGGTGGTATGATTTGGACCTGTGCAATAAGAATATCCAGTATGCTTTTTTATACTATATGTTAACCTATCTATGTATAGGACTTGTTTACACGTATACAATCCAGCTACTGTATACGACATGAACACATACTTTTTATGCTATTAAGATCTGTATATTTCAGAAAAGTTTTTTGTCCAAATTTATGTAAATATCCTCACTTACAAAAATTAGTGACTATTAGTGTTTTCACTTGGCAATATGAGTATCTGGTTTGTGAGGTGTTTTTTTTCTTCTTCACGTATAAGTATGCTAAGCATTGCAAGTATGGAAATTGAAATGCAGTGAACAGTGCAGAGTGCCAAACAGACATCCGTAAAAGACATGTTATCACTTCCTTCAACTCTTTTTTTTTTGGGGGGGGGGGTGGAATATATTCAACCATTTGAAGTTTATCATCTTTGCTCTTTGCAAAAGTTTTTTTTCTTCTCTCTGTTGAACAATTGATAGGACACTAAAACAAGCAAATATGAATCATCATTGTCAAGTATATTACATGTAGTCATGTAGCACTGACATAAAAAGAAATGATTTTGTTTGTAGAAGAAATTTGAATGCATGCCCCAAACTCATAAGTCTTGTGAGAATTAAAAATGCCAAATGAATGTGTAAATAAATCAAAGTTTAATGTGCCTTGCCATATACAGTGTTTGTTAGTATCAAGTCTTTTATAGGGTGTAATATACAAGAAAGTTGCTAGTGTTTGTGAGTGTTTTGTTTTTTGTTTTTTGTTTGTTTGTTTGAGTTAATGTGTGAGCGATAGGGTGTGAAGATGTGTGCGAATTAGTGTAGTATTCCCGGACATATACATGTACTGACTCGTAACGCCAAAATTAATACAAGAAAGTTGCTGGTGTTTGTGGATGCGTTTTGTTTGTTTTTGTTTGTTTGATTGTTTGTTTGATTGTTGAGTGAATGTGTTGACCAGATAATTTGGATTACTTTGAGAAAAAAAAACATCGTCATTACACAACCAAAAATATAACTTTCCCTCTCCTCCGTTTCATGCTGTGAAAACAAGTGGACAAATATATGCATAATTTGCATATTTTATCTTCATTATTTTAATACTTGTAATAAATACATAATAACATCTATATTTCAAGGCTTAAATTATAATCTGCATTAATCTCAACTCAAATTATCTTTTTACATATAAGAAACAACTTCAAGAACGTGTACATAAGCCGAAATCACATTTTTGCATGAATTAGCATAAATTACCAAATATCTCTTTTATTTGTAGTTTTTGGGGTTGGCAAGTGGAAAAATCAAAATCAGCACCAAAAAGCACCCTAGAAACAAGTAAAAGTGTGTGGTTCGGATTCGTGGACCACGGAATTGAAAAATGGCTCACATTTTCAGAAGTCAGCCCACAGTCTACATGCACATGAATTTGATTACTGGTTATCTTATTTCTTCCTTTTATCTTCTCTCTCTATAAGACGTAAATAGTATATGATAACAGTACTATATACAAAATTGTCATTGTCTACTGTAATCTTAGAATTTGTTATCATCATAATTTTGTAATACATAAACAAAGTAAATGATTATAAAAGAATGCCTTCATACAATAGTTCAAAGTTCTTTCTTACCAAGTAGCAGGCATCTGGTGAAAATTAAGAAGAAAGACTCTCGTAGCAACATGTTGGGAATGAATCAAGGTTTATCCGTTCCTCATCAGTCGTTCGATATGATCTATTCTACTCAGTGGGATGCAAGCTCTCATATGGAGACGGAACGCATCATTTAATCATCGCTGCTTTTCCTATACACTCATTGGCGTAGCAGGAAACCAGCGATGCAGGGAGTATACTGGGTATCGATAAAGAGTGGGGTGCGCGAGGAGAGGGTCGGGTGTTATTGTCTCCTTCTCTCCTCGTCCCTCCCTCATTCCCTTCCCCTCTCCTCATGCTTTCTCTCTCTGTCTCTCTCGCTCCCTCCCTCCTTCCCTTCCCCTCTCCTCATGCTTTCTTCTCTTTCTCTCTCGCTCCCTCCCCCCTTCCCTCCCCCTCTCCTCATGCTTTCTTCTCTTTCTCTCTCTGTCTCTCTCGCTCCCTCCCTCCTTCCCTTCCCCTCTCCTCATGCTTTCTTCTCTTTCTCTCTCGCTCCCTCCCTCCTTCCCTCCCCTCTCCTCATGCTTTCTTCTCTTTCTCTCTCTGTCTCTCTCGCTCCCTCCCTCCTTCCCTTCCCCTCTCCTCATGCTTTCTTCTCTTTCTCTCTCGCTCCCTCCCCCCTTCCCTCCCCCTCTCCTCATGCTTTCTTCTCTTTCTGTCTTTGTCTCTCTCGCTCCCTCCCTCCTTCCCTTCCCCTCTCCTCATGCTTTCTTCTCTTTCTCTCTCTATCTCTCTCGCTCCCTCCCTCCTTCCCTTCCCCTCTACTCATGCCTTCTTCTCTTTCTCTCTCTGTCTCTCCCTCCCTCCTTCCCTCCCCCTCTCCTCATGCTTTCTTCTCTTTCTCTCTCTATCTCTCTCGCTCCCTCTCTCCTTCCCTTCCCCTCTCATCATGCTTTCTTCTCTTTCTCTCTCTGTCTCTCTCGCTCCCTCCCTCCTTACCTTCCCCTCTCCTCATGCTTTCTTCTCTTTCTCTCTCTGTCTCTCTCGCTCCCTCCCTCCTCCCCTCCCCCCTCTCCTCATGCTTTCTTCTCTTTTTTTCTCTCTCTCTCTCTCTCTCTCTCTCGCTCCCTTCCTCTCCCCCAATCTCTCTCTCTTTCTCCCACCCTCTTCCCCTCTATCTCCACCTCTTACTCCCTCATTTCTCTCTCTCATCTTTCTCTCTCTCTCCCTCTCTCTCTCTCTCGTTCCCTCGATCCCTTCCTCTCCCCCTCTCTCCTCATGCTTTCTCCTCTCTCTCCTCATGCTTTCTCCTCTCTCTCTCTCTCTCTCTCTCTCTCTCGTTCCCTCGATCCCTTCCTCTCCCCTAATCTCTCTTTCTTTCTCCCTCCCTCTTCCCCTCTATCTCTACCTCTTACTCCCTCATTTCTCTCTCTCATCTTTCTCTCCCTCTCTCTCTCTCTCTCTCTCTCTCTTTCTACATCATACGGTAGGGGTTGTGCCCCGTAGCCCCTTGCAGCTTTGCCACTGTCTCTGCTGTTAACACAACTTGTAATTTATTTTGTTCCGATGCAATTTTTATAATTCCACTTCCACTTTACTTCTCGTCCGCTCGTCGTTAATTGAAATCTAATTGATTTTGAAATGAAAGCGTGGACAGAAGTACTTTCCCATGACAACTTGAAAACAAAAATAAATTGAATTCATAGCTACGATAGGAACAATCTATATATATTTTGTATTCATACGACACCAAGTTAACGAGGACATGAGTTGCAACATGCCACATCAAAACAAATCGCCCCCCCCCCCTCCGCCAGGCAGTAAATTGCAATTTCATTGTCCATATTGTGATAACAATATCAAATTTGGCACGCGCGTAGACAAATAATTGCGCACAAATAATTATTGACAAAGAATTGACTTCTTCACAAAGGAACAATCAATTGTACTTGGTATTTTATTCATAGGATGCGGAGTAGACATATCATTTATTAACGTCGTGTAGGAATATGTGAGGAAAAGAGGGACGTTCAAACAATCTAACTCTATATTTTTAAAAAAAATTATTAAATGAAAGAATCAATAATCCTTTCAACTAGTATAACTGTCTCGTTACTTTGTATTTCCCTGATATCTTCTCCCAAACAAAATAGAGTAAAGAAGTAAGGCTGTAACAAAAGGTTCTGCCGTGATTTTTGAAAGGCAGAAAGCTATTAATTCAAATCATTTGTAAAGCTGTATTTTCACCAGAGGGTGTCATAATAAATTATCATCCATGCGCGTATTTCTTTACAAAGCTGTAATTAAACACTTCAGTCAAATATACTGTGCGAACAACTAGAGACAGAGACCACCATTGAACCCTCCGTGGTATTTTTGGATTGCTAGACTTTGATTTCTTATTGTTTTGCCTCACTACTTATAAAGTCTAAAGATAGAACAGAATAAATGCTGATACTCGAACCCAATACTCCAAGATTGTATTAGTATTACACTATCCTTACCGATTGAGCCGTCGATGAATTGATAAAAGCTGGGTTGCATGATTATTATAACCCTATCACTAACCCTAACGGTTACCATTTGCGCATGTGCTGGTTTAAAATACAGTCTTGGCTTTTCGCAAGCGGGCTCTTTGGAAATGTTCGCGAAAATGGCTAAACAGTTGTGTAATTAAAATTTACGCTGCCCGCCGCAACTTATATCCTCTGACTCAAGCATATTCCATATTGATGGCTATGGCCCTTTTTGTTGCGAAGGCTGGTTCCATACAATTCGCATCTTTCATGACGAAAAAACCCTCAAGATTGACGAACCTTCACGTTATATGCCAATTACACACGATGCGTGATTGTGAGTGCGCTATTACATGCGCCAATAATAATAATAATAATAATAATAATGGTAATATGGATATTTATATAGCGACGGTATCATCCATGCTCTGACGCTCAAGCCTGTAAAGTGAGTTTCACCCGTACACGTACCTCAAATCTACCTCAGAGGGTGCAATGTTCATTTTGCAGAGTTTCTTTTTTCTTTTCCTTTTCCTGTTTGTTTTCGTTTTTTTAATTTTTTTAAATTTCCTTTATCGATGTCATCCACACACATGGTGCATCAAAGACCGCGCCATTCCTGACGGTAGGAAAATAACGCCTCGTGTGCAAAAGGCATGTGACCTTTATTAATTCGTTTGACGTACCTTCCTTTATATTTTGAAAATTGATCGTACCTCCAGGTATAACTATGTAAACTAATTCCACCTTCAATAATGTATTATTAATTTCTTACTATTTTCTGTTTTCCTTCCATTTTCATCAAAATCATGGATAAAAGAATGGAATGGGTCTCGATTGATTGAGCTTCGTCCGAGTTTATTGATTTATCTGTAGTTGTAACCGAAACTCGTCTTCCTTTGTCTTGATATTAAACCGTTCTATTCAAACCATTGCCGTTAAAGGTCGGTCCCCAGACGTAAATAATCATATCTGGTTGATACACACCTGTACAAAAAAAATACATATTCTATTGGTCATAACATGGCGTATCTTGTTATTCTTCTTTCCTTGTACAACAAAGCAGTATTCGCCATATTGTACTTAGGCCTAATTCGAACAGGGTGAGCCAAACTCTGCTAATAAATGGGACTGCCTCCCCCTCCCCATGACATCAGTGCCCCCCCCCCCCAATGGTTAGACCCGGCATACTATGCAACTGCACCAATATAATTATGTCGTTTTAAAGAGAAATCACATAGGAAATCACCAAAAGCATCTTTCATTTCGATATGTATTTATTTCCCCTACAACGCGGATTCAAACATCATTAGGGAGTTTTCGCAAACTCATTGCGGACAGAGAATCTACGGTTCGTGGGCAAATTCGAGAAGCTACTATAGTAACAACAGGGGGACCGCTGAGGTACGGAAATACAGAACGGGTTTTGGCCAAAACTACGGGCGTTCTCATGACGCCCCAAGTGAATCAAGTGCCTTGATACAAACTGTTTCATTCACCTGATAATAATAATAATAGTATTTAAATAGACAGAATCCAATCTGCATACATTAGTTGTTGTCGCACTTAAAGGGATAGTCCACCCCAGGATTTTCTTTAGCTGACGATATAGACCTAATAATACCATGAAGAATGATACAAGTCTCATTAAAATCCATGATCACATAACGAAGATATATCGACTTTTTTATCGAAAATCAGCCGCCCCCCCAAATGCAAATGCGTTACATGGGCATGAAACGATTGTGACGTATGTTGCGAGCTGCCTTCTTATTTCGGAGACATTCACTTTCGCTTTCATTCATGATTCGTCGTGTCAGTGCGATAACAGTGTACCGCGAGCGAAAGTGAATGTCTGCGAAATAAGAAGGCAGCTCGCAACATACGTCACAATTTCGATACTATCGGTTATTTTTTGGCGATCGTTTTTTGCCCATGTAACGCATTTGCATTTGGGGGGCGGCTGATTTTCGATAAAAAAGTCGATATATCTTCGTTATGTGATCATGGATTTTAATGAGACTTGTATCATTCTTCATGGTATTATTAGGTCTATATCGTCAGCTAAAAAAAATCCTGGGGTGGACTTTCCCTTTAATACATGCAGTTTGCATTCTGACTATTGCGAATCCTAGACAGGTGAATGAAATAATTTGTATTGAGGAACTTCACAAAGACTATGTATTAAATTTGATTACATTACGAAAATGGCCTATTCCCAGTTACGCAATACAGTACAGGCGGGACGCGCATATTTCTTTTACACAACTGTTTAGCCACTTCAGTCAAATATACTGTGCTAACGACTAGAGACAGAGTCTAGCATTACCCTTCGCAGTTTTGTTGGATAATTGCTGGAGCTGTACATGATTGTGTAGGGTCTACATAGTTTTACTCGTTATTTGTTTCGGGTTAAATCTATCCTCTCTTCTCTTTCATTATGTATTTCTGTGTTCTCCTTCAATCTATCCTCTTCTCTTTTGTCATGTATTTCTTCTTTTTTCTTCAATCTTTCCTTTTTCTCCTTCGTTATATATTTCTTTGTTTTTCCTTCAATCGTATCCCCCAGTTCTCCTTCGTTATGTATTTATTTTGTTCGCCTTCATTCTAACCTCTTCTCTTTTGTTTTATGTATTTCTTTGTTTCTCCTTCAATCTATCCTCTTCTCCTTCGTCATCTATTTCTTTGTTTTAATCTGATAGATTAAGTTTCTCCTTCATTATGTATTTCCCTGTTTTTCTATGACTTATCCTCTTCTCTTTCCTTATGTATTTCCTTTTTTTTCCCTTCTCCATATCCTCTCCACTATCCTTGTTTTCCCCTTTCTATCATCTTCCCTTCCCTGGGTGTACGTGCTTGCACATACAGTGTAAGTGCGCTGACGACTTAGACTCTTTCACCAGAGCACTTCTTGGAAATTTTTCGCAAAAATGGCTAAACAGTTGTGTAAAAAGACTACATGACTAGCACAACTTGTCTCGACCAAGCCACAAAACGGTATTTTTTTCTTCAAATTTCAACAATTTATCATCAAGTTTTAAAACAATTCATGTTATATCCATATTCATGTTGTTATGGTTCAGAAACAAAAACAAAAACTCACCGAAGAGCCGTTTGCGTCAGGGACGGATCTAGGGATTAGGGGGTTTAAATCCCCCCTTGGCCCGGCTGGTCAATTTTTGTTAGTGCTCACTGCCCCCCTACCCCTACCCCCGAAATATTGATCGGCGCGGTTGCCACGTTATCGTACGGAGTACTTACACGTGCTGCTCACGTACGGTGTCCTTACTCACTCGCATGTTGTAACTGCGTGCACGTGCGATGAACTCGGTGTATATAGGACGACATTCCGATGTTCTCCAGAAGTCCCAGCTGTTGCTGCCTCAAGAGGCCGCCCATTCCACCGAAGAGACTATATACTGCATAAATCAGTGCGCACAACGTGCGTTATAAGTGCGGAGCACGTGCTTACTCGGTACGGTCCACGTCAGTTCTGCGTGCTCATTGGACAGCTGAACTGGGGAAGTGGCGAGTAAGCACGGACCACGCACTTATCACGTGCGCCTTTAAAAGACGCACGGAATCAGTACGTTGTGCGCTCGTTGGCAGTACCGGGCACGTACGTCACACGCACTGGGGGTGAATCGGTAGCCCGAACGCAGCCCGAACGCAGCGAAAGTTCCTCGTGCACTAAAAGTGCTACGGTGTGTCTGCGTGCTCCCAAATCCGTACGGAGGCGGTACTCATCACGTACGGATACCCACATTTTGTCCACGTTTTTGCACGTAGACAGCACGCACTTGCAAGTACGGCGGGATGTGACCGCCGCATACTCACCAATGTCGGTGTATATATACAGTGCGTCCCAGAAAAAACGAAACCGAGAAGTATCGATGTCTATCATAACTTAATCACAACTATAATTAATGAATGATACATATTTGGAAAGGTTAGAGTCTCCTCTTTCATGTGATGCTACTCAGATGGTGCATATTTCACGCATGAGTGATTAAAAGCAATTTGAAGGAAGGAAACCAAAAAGACATTTGGCGGGCGGTATCTGAATTTCGAAGAAATATTCACATTTCTATAAAGTTGAGTTTCTGCCCTTTTATATGACACCTCAATCAGGAAAAATGAGCGAGGAATGACAAAGTTCTGTTTGTTTAAAGTAGTGCTTGCATTTCCATAATAATTAAACGAATTCGTTTTCACTGGCTGCCTGCCGTATCAATAAACGAAATTAACAAAAGACTTAACTCCGTTTCGTTGACAATCAGCCGAAGACGAGGGTCTTCATGCATGGCTGATTGTCAACGAAACGGAGTTAAGTCTTTGTCAAATCTGCTTTTTGCTACAGCAGGCACCCACTGAAAACGAATTCGTTTGTTAAAATTATGAAAATGTAAGGGCTACTTTAAACAAACAGAACTTTGTTATTCCTCGCTCATTTTTCCTGATTGAGGTATCATATGAAAGGGCAGAAACTCAACTTTCTAGAAATGCGAATTTTTCTTCGAAATTCAGATACCGCCCGCCAAATGTCTTTTTGGTTTCCTTCCTTCAAATTGCTTTTAATCACTCATGCGTGAAATATGCATCATCTGAGTAGCATCACATGAAAGAGGAGACTCTAACCTTTCCAAATATGTATCATTCATTAATTATAGTTGTGATTAAGTTATGATAGAACATCGATACTTCTCGGTTTCGTTTTTTCTGGGACGCACTGTATAGGACGACATTCCGATGTTTTCCAGAAGTCCCAGCTGCTGCTGCCTCAAGATGCCGCCCATTGCATGAATCAGTGCGCACAACGTGCGTTGTAAGTGCGGAGCACGTGCTTACTTACACGTGATTACAGCATAAAACTTACGACTATTCGGTACAATGGTCTGAAAATCAGACTACTACTTAATGGCTCTATAGCTCTGAAGTCGATTCTACAACTAATATTCGTTATTTTCTCACTTAAAGACATTTTCATGCCCCCTTTTTGTTGGGAAGTTCTAAATTAATATTTAGTTTCAAATGCCGTTGGAATTTAACCTTTTCATTTTGTTGGCCTGCAAATGGGACATAGTACCTTTAAAGTAGATATTCATTGATTTTAGAAACTAACTTTATTTTCATTATTGCAAAGTTGAAACTTTGATTCGACAAGGTTATCAAAATTCAATGCTTGGAAACATTCGAAGTAATGATTATTATAAATTACAAAACGCTTAAATACAGCCCCGGCATAGCACCTGAAGAGCTCTCCGAACGCTGCAGAGATGTGTGAGATCACAGTATGGACATGATTTGCACAAGCAGACGATGTCCCATGACATCTCACACATTTTCAGTGCCCGTGTTTTCATCTTCGCTTGAGTTCTTTCTCTTACTTCACTACCGTCAGGCTAAATATCTATTGCCTCACTCTAAACCCAGCGCATGGTTTTATTTTTATGACAAATGCAGCGATACAAAAATAAAGGAATCTGTCGCTTGTAAACAAAATAAGACGCCATTGTATATTCAGCTGCACACACCGCGGTATGTTCGGCGTTTCAAGAGGGAAGAAATGCCGTCCTTAATATCATTCCGGGTTTTTTTTTTTCAATTTGAAAGTCTGGTTTCTTTGATTGTTAATTAACCCCTTTCCTGTGTATTTACAAGCAAAAGATTTTAGTTATCAGAATCGGGTCATATCCCCTTTTAAATGGTTTGATATGCCATTACATTTATATAAACTCATTATAATTTGACAAATAATAGCTTTGCAATTATGTTCATTCTGTATGGGATGTCGTCTGCTTGGGCAGTATTGGTCCATATAGTGACGTCAATAAAAAAAAGTTATTTTTCCGGCGAATCTCTCGTATATCCCAGCTGCTAGGGAGGTGGTTGTATTTGTATTTTTATAAATCACCCGATATGTAGTTAACCTAAAACTTGTACGATGGCCATCTGTTAGCTTACCAGTTTATAGTGATACATTAGTTTGGAATTTTGTTTTGCCCAATTGATCGTGAGCCCGGCAGCCACTGAGCAGCGCCAGATCGACGTTGCTCTATCCCCTTAATAGGGGACTTTTAGATTTGCACGTCGACAGCTTTGACTGCAACGTGTGACGTCATTTTAAGGCACGTGTTATCGTCCACTTAATCTAAAAGTCCCTATTGTTGAACGCCAAACGAGGTAGCAGCAACTCCCGTCTTTTAACGTCTTTTGGTATGACGCGGCCGGGGTTCGAACCCACGACCTCCAGGTTGTGAGGCGGACGCTCTACTGACTGAGCCAACACACCGGGTAGGACACGTGTTTTGACGAACAGTAATCTTTTAGGTCCATTTCATTCTCAATGTTTATAATACTTTCGGATAATGCTTTTAATAAACATGTCTATGATAATTATAGATTATAATACAAGAAATAGCCGATTCAACTTTAACTTACCAGAAAGAGTAGGTAGTATTGGAAATTCGTTTTATTATAATGCCATAAAACATTGGAATTCTCTTCCCAATGGTGTAAAGGAAATAGAAAACTATGCTCACTTATTATCATTTCTATCATCAGTTTAATGCTGTTATTATTATTATTATCTGTAATAAGTAATTATTTTTCTTTTTCTTATCTGTCTGTAAATAATACTATTTTAACTTATTAATTTTGTACATGCCTGTAGGGGACCCCACTGGAAATAAGCTCTCGAGCCTTCTTGGGTTATCCTGTTCAAGCTGACTTAATTAGGTGATACGTAACGAAGTCTACGTATCACCTATTGATTTCGTCAAGATTTTTATTTATTATTTATTCTTCCTCGAATTTGTTCGCAGGATATCTCAAGACTGAATAAAGCCCTTATCATGAAACTTGCCAAGATGATAGATCTTGGTCTAACTTAGAACTGCGTGAAATTTCAGAGAGTCAAAATTATCGTGACGTCATCCAGGCGCCATTTTGTGAAAATCAACTTATGACCATATCTTCATAACGGAAATGTATTTCTCATTCATAATTATCACGATTAAGATCAATATCCGTCCGGTCAATTTCAGGTCAATAAACGTGCGCAAATGCGTGCGTGCGCGTTTGTGCGCGCGTTTACGCGCGCGCAAAAATTTAAAATGCTCTAAATCATCCCAAATTTTTTTTGCATACGTTTCAGGCCATATAGAGCATTTGACAAAAAATCGCGCTCACGCGCATGCGCGTGCTTTTTTTGCGCGTACTAGCATTTTGCAATTTAGAATCGCCGAATTTTCTCTATCATCATATTTGGCACATTATTCCAAGCATTTTGATAACTTGTTCATCTTTTAATAACGCAATGAGCGTCCGTCAAAGTTGACAGCGCGCGCGGATCTGCGTTATCTTTATCCACAATACATGGGCAAAATCATGCCTATACAAAATTCATTGTAACTCTTTAGAATAGATAGGAACTCCCAATATTTTTTTCATATTTAGATAGATTATGAGTCGGAGATATGATTTCATGTCTCATTTGACCCTCAATTAACTCATGACGTCATCATAATGGCCTCCAAACTCAAAATTTTAATTTGCACATTATGACGTCAGCATATTTTTGGAAAATTGATTGTATCTCTGTTAATAATAATTGATTTTCTTTCAAATTTTGATATGTTCTAGCTGAGACTATTCTCTACAAAAATAGTAGCCACAATTTTTCAATTTGACAAAGGCATCATGGCGTATTTATGCGATTAAAGGAGGCATGTCAATTTTTCACATTTTGCGTGTATTCTCTATGGGACATGACTTTTTCTCAAAACTGGATTCTACACTCCTGTCTTTCGCGAGCAAAATCTCCGTTGTGTTAGATTAGTTTTCGCTGAGCTTCGAATATGTTGTAGCTGAGACAATAAGCTATCTCCGATGTGCACTTTATTTTTCGATCATAAGGCGGGATCATGCTCATATTTTACTTGCAAAGTGGGATTTGAGAATTCCATTTTCCGTTTACGTGTAATCGCTATGGGAAATGTTTTGATATATCGGTAACGCACTTGACTTCCGACCTTGAGATCCCGGGTTCGAGTCCGGGTGTCTCCAACAATTTTTTTTTTTTTTTTTCGTGCTGACCTTTCACTGTACCATCTCCTTTGATTATTAAAACACGTAGAATCGCAAATAATGTAATAAACAACCCTATTTACTTCATTGTTACCCTATTTTCACTTAATCCATTAGTTTTTGCGTGTAATCCCTATGGGAGAAGATTTTTTTCTCAAATCTGGATTCTACATTCCTGTCTTTTGCGAGCAATATCGCCGTTATTTCTGCTTGGATTTTGTTGATTTTTGAGTATGTTGTAGCTGAGACTATGTGCTATCTAAATCACCCCTCAATAAGATGTCAGGATCCCGCTCATGATCATGATCTTCATCATGATCATCATGATCATCATTATCATAATGATGATAATCATTTATCAATTACATTTTCATATCTTTAAATAAGATAAAATCGTCAAAATGTGTTCTTCATGATGTAAATTAGAGTCAAAGGTGTAACTGGTTACTGCGCAGGGTCAATGGTCATATATTGTTTCAATCTATCTTCCCTAGATCCATATGATCAAGGGGACACAATTTAAACTTGACATATGGATAGATCTTAATGGGAGAAGCATTTCATAAAATAATATGATATCGTGTAATGCATTCTTTATTATGTAAACCATTAGCATACGTATCACCTAATTTGTCAAAGTGACGAATTAAAGTCTAGTTTTGATATGTTATTATTGTATATTGTTGTATCATTATTATGTCCATTACTCCAGCTGAATGTATTTTAAGCATATCAATAACTATGCATTGTATTAATTTCACTGAATATCATTTTCTTACTTAACAATTTCATATATATTAAATAGTTTTTCGAAGTTGCATGGCCTGTCCCATTTTAATGTAACCATTAAATATATATATACATTTTTTAGTATCTTAGTTGTTGTTTTTTCTTCAACAAAACTTGATAATTCATATTGAATTTTGTTGTATGTTTTAATTACTCTCAAATCATCCCTGATTATCATTTTTTTTATTTTTTTTATTCTAATATTTATACTTGGTTCCATTTATGTTTACCTATTATAGGTCAGTTTTAATCGTATGCAAACAGAGCCCTGAGGAAGACCAGCTTGTAACTTATTTTAAGTATTTGTTGTATCTTGTCACAATTTATGAAATGTTAATGTTTTAATTTGCTTTTTAAATTTCATTTGTATATTTACATGTTTTTAATGTCTTGATTGCTGATCAGGCTACTCTGTCAAAATATTCGTGAATAAATAAATAAATGAATAAATAAATAGCAACATGAGATCAGGAAAATGGAATTAAATATAATGTGTACAAGCATAATTTTAAATTGCATAGGTAGTAAAATATATACGGAATTAAAAATGACTGATTGATATTGCCCCACTGTTAAAAATAACATAATATTGCACAGTTCTTAAGTAAATTATAAGCTTGGATTTGCATAGTGAAAGTTTAACACACGTGAGAGATTGGGAAGAGCACTGTTCTGGAATCGCTTAGTTTTACAAGAAAATCCTTGATACTTATTGACGTTTCGTAAATTGAATTTGTTGGTTTTCTGTGGCGGCAACCATGATTTGCACAATAAATTTGTTTCTAGTGCAATAGCCAGATCTATGGTGAGTTTTTCTCTAAGAGTCACAAGGGTTTGCAATTTCAGTCTCTCAAGAGCATCGTCATATGAAGTATAATTTGATCCTAATGATTATCTTACAGGCTCTTTTTTGTATACTTTCTATAACATCAATCATGCAGTTTACGAGTCAAACTACCAGAAAATAGAATAGAGGTACACAGTACTCCGTAATCGGTCTTACATCCCCTATGTACACTGTCAACAAATCACATTCGGGTAGGTTATAAGTTTTCAATCTGCGTAGCATAAATAATTTTCTATTTCTTTTCTTCATCAATTCAGTAACATGAGCATTCCATTTGAGGTCGTTTTGAATTATAAAACCAAGGATTTTCACAGTATTTACACAATGTAGTGGTGTGTTATTAATACATAACAAAGGGGGTTGTAAAGGCGTTTTGGAAAATGAGACGGACATCGTAGAACATTTTGATGCATTCAACTTCATATCGTTGCTAGAAGTCCAAGATTCAAGTAGTTCAATTTGGTGTTGTAGTATTTTGAAGTTTGAAGTTTGGGTATTATTCATTGTGCATTCTACTATTGTTAAATCTTCTACATATTTGAAATATGACATTATCAAAAATAAAATTGGGCCAAGTTTTGTACCTTGGAGTACGCCTACACCATTGTATTTTGATTCTGATAACTGACCTCTATACTTCACGGTTTGTTGACGATTATTCAGAAAATCTATTACCAATGTCTAAGTTTGCAGACCTTAAATTACATTTGACCTTGACTTTGTTACCTAAAAGACTAATCAAATGATTTATTCATTGAAGAAGAACTTGTACTTTCAAAATTATATTAAAAATTCAAAAACTTAACCTGATGATGATGCCACAACATAGTCCAGGTCTGTTGACCTCAAATGATCTTTGATCTTGACTTTGTGACCTGAAATTCTACTCACATGATTGGGGATACTTGATTACCATTTGGTCCAAGTTTCATTGAATAAGAACTTATACTTTCAAAATTATATATTAAATTTCAAGACGCTGTCGCCGTCACCGGAAAAGCGACGCCTATTTCTCGCTTTTTGCTACGCAGGCGAGAAAAAAATCAGGTAATTATCAGGCCTGATTAACTATTCACTAAATAAATATTCATCAATTCCCAACAGCTCAGAGTCTGTGATTTCTGAGCTGTTATCATTATCAACTCCTTCCTCCATGTCGCGTTGCTCTGTCTCTCCTTCCTCTGCCTCATGTTGCTCTGCCTCATGTTGCTCTGTCTCTGGTTGCTCTGCCTCTGGTTGCTCTGCCTCATGTTGCTCTGCCTCATGTTGCTCTGTCTCTCTTTTCTCTGCCTCATGTTGCTCTGTCTCTGGTTGCTCTGTCTCTGGTTGCTCTGTCTCATGTTGCTCTGCCTCTGGTTGCTCTGCCTCATGTTGCTCTGCCTCTGGTTGCTCTGTCTCTGGTTGCTCTGCCTCATGTTGCTCTGTCTCTGGTTGCTCTGCCTCTGGTTGCTCTGTCTCTCTTTTCTCTGCCTCATGTTGCTCTGCCTCATGTTGCTCTGTCTCTGGTTGCTCGGTCTCATGTTGCTCTGCCTCATGTTGCTCTGTCTCTGGTTGCTCTGCCTCTGGTTGCTCTGCCTCATGTTGCTCTGTCTCTGGTTGCTCTGCCTCTGGTTGCTCTGTCTCTCTTTTCTCTGCCTCATGTTGCTCTGCCTCATGTTGCTCTCTGTCTCTCTTTTCTCTGCCTCATGTTGCTCTGCCTCATGTTGCTCTGTCTCTGGTTGCTCTGTCTCTGGTTGCTCTGCCTCTGGTTGCTCTGTCTCTCTTTTCTCTGCCTCATGTTGCTCTGCCTCATGTTGCTCTGTCTCTGGTTGCTCGGTCTCATGTTGCTCTGCCTCATGTTGCTCTGTCTCTGGTTGCTCTGCCTCTGGTTGCTCTGCTTCATGTTGCTCTGTCTCTGGTTGCTCTGCCTCTGGTTGCTCTGTCTCTCTTTTCTCTGCCTCATGTTGCTCTGCCTCATGTTGCTCTCTGTCTCTCTTTTCTCTGCCTCATGTTGCTCTGCCTCATGTTGCTCTGTCTCTGGTTGCTCTGTCTCTGGTTGCTCTGCCTCTGGTTGCTCTGTCTCTGGTTGCTCTGTCTCTCTTTTTTCTGCCTCATGTTGCTCTGTCTCATGTTGCTCTGTCTCTGGTTGCTCTGCCTCTGGTTGCTCTGTCTCTCTTTTCTCTGCCTCATATGTTGCTCTGCCTCATGTTGCTCTGCCTCATGTTGCCCTGTCTCTGGTTGCTCTGCCTCTGGTTGCTCTGTCTCTCTTTTCTCTGCCTCATGTTGCTCTGCCTCATGTTGCTCTGTCTCTGGTTGCTCTGACTCTGGTTGCTCTGTCTCATGTTGCTCTGCCTCATGTTGCTCTGCCTCATGTTGCTCTGCCTCATGTTGCTCTGTCTCTCTTTTCTCTGCCTCATGTTGCTCTGCCTCATGTTGTTCTGCCTCATGTTGCTCTGTCTCTGGTTGCTCTGCCTGTGGTTGCTCTGCCTCTGGTTGCTCTGTCTCTGGTTGCTCTGTCTCTGGTTGCTCTGTCTCTCTTTTCTCTGCCTCATGTTGCTCTGTCTCATGTTGCTCTGTCTCTGGTTGCTCTGCCTCTGGTTGCTCTGTCTCTCTTTTCTCTGCCTCATGTTGCTCTGCCTCATGTTGCTCTCTGTCTCATTTTTCTCTGCCTCATGTTGCTCTGCCTCATGTTGCTCTGTCTCTGGTTGCTCTGTCTCTGGTTGCTCTGTCTCATGTTGCTCTGCCTCATGTTGCTCTGCCTCATGTTGCTCTGCCTCATGTTGCTCTGTCTCTCTTTTCTCTGCCTCATGTTGCTCTGCCTTATGTTGTTCTGCCTCATGTTGCTCTGTCTCTGGTTGCTCTGCCTGTGGTTGCTCTGCCTCTGGTTGCTCTGTCTCTGGTTGCTCTGTCTCTGGTTGCTCTGTCTCTCTTTTCTCTGCCTCATGTTGCTCTGTCTCATGTTGCTCTGTCTCTGGTTGCTCTGCCTCTGGTTGCTCTGTCTCTCTTTTCTCTGCCTCATGTTGCTCTGCCTCATGTTGCTCTGCCTCATGTTGCCCTGTCTCTGGTTGCTCTGCCTCTGGTTGCTCTGTCTCTCTTTTCTCTGCCTCATGTTGCTCTGCCTCATGTTGCTCTGTCTCTGGTTGCTCTGTCTCTGGTTGCTCTGTCTCATGTTGCTCTGCCTCATGTTGCTCTGCCTCATGTTGCTCTGCCTCATGTTGCTCTGTCTCTCTTTTCTCTGCCTCATGTTGCTCTGCCTCATGTTGCTCTGTCTCTGGTTGCTCTGTCTCTCTTTTCTCTGCCTCATGTTGCTCTGCCTCATGTTGCTCTGTCTCTGGTTGCTCTGCCTGTGGTTGCTCTGTCTCTCTTTTCTCTGCCTCATGTTGCTCTGCCTCATGTTCCTCTGCCTCATGTTGCTCTGCCTCATGTTGCTCTGTCTCTGGTTGCTCTGCCTCTAGTTGCTCTGTCTCTCTTTTCTCTGCCTCATGTTGCTCTGCCTCATGTTGCTCTGCCTCATGTTGCTCTGTCTCTGGTTGCTCTGCCTGTGGTTGCTCTGTCTCTCTTTTCTCTGTCTCTGGTTGCTCTGCCTCATGTTGCTCTGCCTCATTTTGCTCTGTCTCTGGTTGCTCTGCCTCATGTTGCTCTGTCTCTGGTTGCTCTGCCTCTGGTTGCTCTGTCTCTCTTTTCTCTGCCTCTGGTTGCTCTGCCTCATGTTGCTCTGCCTCATGTTGCTCTATCTCTGGTTGCTCTGCCTGTGGTTGCTCTGTCTCTCTTTTCTCTGTCTCTGGTTGCTCTGCCTCATGTTGCTCTGCCTCATGTTGCTCTGTCTCTGGTTGCTCTGCCTCTGGTTGCTCTGTCTCTCTTTTCTCTGCCTCATGTTGCTCTGCCTCATGTTGCTCTGCCTCATCTTGCTCTGTCTCTGGTTGCTCTGCCTGTGGTTGCTCTGTCTCTCTTTTCTCTGCCTCATGTTGCTCTGCCTCATGTCGCTCTGTCTCTGCTTGCTCTGCCTCTGGTTGCTCTGTGTCTCCTACTTCTCCCTCTCCTTCCTCTGTCCCATTGCTTTCCTCTGAATCTTCCCTGCGTACCTTTCCATATCTCTGCATTGATGTAGCTTGCCGTGCAAGTTCACCTGTACAGAAATAGATGGGGCCAATCACTTTAATAAATTTTACTACAGATACTTTTAGCTTGTTCTTAAAGATTTGGCAGTTTGGGCTGGAACATCATTACTAACCTGGTTTTCATAATGAGCACAAGATGCATTAATTGTAACAGCTTAATTAAGGCTTTCAAGAATGCACGAGGGGACTGACTAATAGCTTTATGACGACTTATTTTATAAGTACACGGCCAAAAAGTAAAAGTGATGTAATATTTATAATTGAAATAAATATGTTAGTCATCAATGATTAAAAAACACAGCTTCTTTACAGGTCATAAAAAGAATGTTTTCTGGTGTTAAACATTGTTTATGCTCATAAATTCAAAAGATGCTGAGTCGCATGGCCATGCATATATGCACGTAACACTACAATGGTCGGCAGCATAACGGTTAGTTGTTAAAGATTTGCGGCAGGAACATGGCACTACGCAGGGGCGGATCCAGGAGTTTCCAAAGGGGGGGGGGGGGGGGCTCGAAATGTACAACATGGCGACGCGAAGCCTTTACGATCGTGGGCCTGCTTTAGAGCCATAGACAATTGTTGAACCTTAACCCTATTTTAACCGGCTATTTCAGACCAGGTTTTTACAGAGGGGGGGGGGGGGGTCAATTTGACCCCCCCCCCCAATTGAACCCCCGTAAGATCTCGGCCGTTTAATAGCCGATCGCCGCGAAAATTTGCATGCATGTCAAGTGAAGTGTATAGAATACCATGGTAACTTCGATTTCTTGAAAAATTCACTAATTTGCATATTTATGGTAATTTATGCAAGTAAGGTCATAAATTCACATTTTTACCCATAAATCAAATATTATTTATATTTAAGCATTCTTTTTCACTACATATATTCGTTAGACCATTTGGAATAATAATACAACAACAAATTGGAAGAACCAGGTTAATTCTAATGTTGTCTCTTGTTTTGATAATTTCTTATGTATTTCTTTGTTTTTTAACTCATTTATTTCATTGTTTTTGTTATTTTATTTTATTTTTAACTACACTTCAACTGAATTGACCCCCCACAAAAACCCTAAACTCTAAACAAGACCAAATAAGCAATGTTTTATCTCTTTTAGGAAAAATAATATTTCCATATGTTCTGTACACAAATCACAAAAATGAGCAATTTTCGGGCTGACAATCAGAGACAAAAGGTCACGTGACTTTGTAACTATATGTCCGATTAATAAAAAATTGTTTTAAAAGATGCGTAAGACTCGAAAGAACTCGAAAAGTCATGAAAGGAAAACTTGTTATCTGCCGCGGTTCCGGAGTAGTCGCTAAATTACTACAGGGAGGGTCAAATTGACCCCCCCCCCCCCGTTAAAATAGGGTTAAAGGTAGTACAAAGTTTTGTGAAATTTTGAAAATTGGTTGGATAGTGATTATTTAAAATTTTGATATATTTGGATGCCCCTGTGGATGTTTTATAAGCACAAGAAAATTAGCTCCTAAAACACTTCTGCTTTCGAGAAAAATTGAATATAAACATTTATTCCCGGTACGGTACGGTACATTGGTAGCTGCGACCATGAAAATCTCAGAATATGTAGTTGTGATACATAATTTCCAAACGAGAATAGCTAATCAGTTGATTTTAGTCAAGAAACATTGTTTTATAGCTTAATTAATATCTTGACCTTGAGAGGGAGCTATACAACATAATGGCCCGAATTCACAAAGCAAGGTTTGAGCTCAAACCTCCTTTTGTTTCGCCAAACCTCCTTTTGTTCTTTACAAACCAGGTTTGTAAAAAACGCGTAAAACGCGTCATATGACGTACGAAAACCAAGGTTTGTCGACAAACCTCCTTTGTGAATTCGGGCCAAAGAGTTTATTTACAATTTCATAACTTTTGACTCGATTTCGACCGCGACAACGATCAATGCATATTGTAGGATCGCATATGCTTCCAATATGTTCATTTGAACTTAATTATCAGGCATTTCAGAATGCGTAAACTGAACATTTTTGTGAATATTTCTTAGCTTTTTTCAGAAGAAAAAAGGGGGGAGCGTGCACCCCCCCCCCATGCTCCCTCCCCTGGATCTGCCCCTGCTACGCATGGTATACACAAAACTGGATTGGCAAACTTCAGCGCCCTTACCCTGTAGTTCAATCGAGGCAGACAACAAAACACATTTAACATCTCCTATATCTGGCAAGGAGTTAATTTTAATCATCACACCCTCCAAAAAAATATGATTCAAAATTTTGATTTCCCAAGAGGTGATTGTGATTGTTTTGTTTTAATTAATTGAATGGAGGGCTACATAATATCAGGTCAATATTGAACAATTTAAAGAAATCCCATTTTCAGAATTGTTTAGGGGAAATGAATAATAAAAGCAAACACTTGCAATCTGTTAAGCATTATAAGGTTATTCACC
Organism: Strongylocentrotus droebachiensis; assembly: GCA_035222895.1. Classification (NCBI taxonomy): domain Eukaryota; kingdom Metazoa; phylum Echinodermata; class Echinoidea; order Camarodonta; family Strongylocentrotidae; genus Strongylocentrotus; species Strongylocentrotus droebachiensis. The sequence continues at coordinate 20,003 of JAVYIG010008674.1, read as the reverse complement.
ATTATTGTCCATGTCATCGAGGACAGTATCTCCTTCATTTGTCAAACTCTCTATGAAAAAGCTTGCCAGCTCCTTGTGGTCTTTTATGAATAGAACCGTCTGCTTAATTGGCTTTGCAGACACCACCACTGCAAACTGCACCGCAGCAGATGACTGATTGTCTGTCAAAGAAAAAGAAAAAAGACACAATTTACTTCTAAAATCTCCAGTTCCATGCAATCAAAGATTGAAACTAGAAAATGAGATGTTCTGGTGTACAACTATATAAGTGGCAACTAATCCTGATACTATTTGGAGATTTCAAAGGGTCAAATTAGTATAGAATTGACCCAAGTCATATCTGTATGTGTATATGTAGAAATCTGGAGAAACTAAACAGTGAAATTGTAAGCAGATTTGATTTACCAACCTACAGGTTCAGAATTTTCACAAGAAATATCAAAGTAGCAACTTGAATCATCTCTGTGATTCCCCATAAATAGAAATGATTTTACCAATCCAAATATTGATCAACTCTTAAACTTTGCTTAACCTGTTAATCAAGTGTATTAGCAGTATTATATACAGCTTTCTCGGCAACCTTCGCTAACGGATCAATACAAATCAAAATATTCTGACAAGAAATGAAATTCATTCAAAAACTAATTGAGAGTTGTATGTGGGAGTCTGGGTCAGACTGGTGGAAATCTGGATCTTAACCCATTTTTTTCCAATGGTAACCCTGAGTACTGGTACAATATTTTAATGAGATGGGTTTTTGAAGTCATGCATGATGTGGGGTATTACAACATTTTAAGTGCGTACAAAGAGCAAAGACTAAAGACTAGCCTGATAATTAACTGCTTAAGTTTAGCAAGTTGAGCCAATTGCACTCCTGAAAGTCTGTTTGGCACAACGTTTTGTATGGTCATCTAAATGAATGTATATCAAGTGTGGGAAAATCTCTTTGATAAATCTGTACCTAGGATAACCATACCTTCAATTTCTGTAGTGTCTTGGTTGATTATTATAATTATCTGTGCTTCCCCTAGTGCTGTGACAGCTTTTGCAGCAGCAGTTACATCTCCACAAACAAACACACTGGCCTTCGCGATAGGGGAACTCATAACTTGTATGGTCTGTAGGTAGACAAAAATAAGGATATATTATATGAAATGAATGAAAATACAAGAATTTTTACATTTACTTAACTATTAGTTTGAGTATTTTATTCTCTTGACTTTAGTTGGTAAAATATACTAGTAGTTCAAGTATCTTCAACCTGACCTTCACAATATAACAGAGCCAGCAATCCGTACATTGCTGGACATACCGGTACATATATTTTTGACTTTATATCTGCAAGTGCATAATTATTGTGATACTTTCTGGATGATTTCATGGATTTCTAACCTCAAATTTATGGATTTTATGTGGTTTCGTCAAAGTTTTGCGACTACCCCAAATGTGTTGGCTATGTACACCGTACAGCTGTCGTAGACCCGCACTTGACAATATATGTTCTGGAACTTCTGCTTCTACACCCTCTTGCATTTTACCGCCATCATGCCTTCAGATTCATCACGTGCTACGGAGAAATCCGTTGCTAATGACGCTATCCAGCGGTACATAAAGGGAGAAGAATTTCTTAATTCAATCCGACAAACAGTCCGAGAAGCCCTTCACGAAGAGATCAACGTGCTTTTGAATAGAATTGATATAAATGAAGGGAAGATCATGGATCTAGAATGTCGTTTCAATGAAAGGGAGAAGGAGATCGTTGATCTAAAAAAGTTGATTGAAGACCAACAATCATCGCTGACCAGGGTCCAGCGCACAGCCAACATCCAAGAACAATACTCGCGACGCAATTGTTTGCGTTTTTACGGTGTCGCACACAAAGAGGGAAAGGACACTGATGACCTCATTTGTGAGCTTGCTCGAGAAAGGCTCAAAGTGACCTTGAAGAAAGAGGACATCGAACGATCACACCGCCTGCCTACAAAGACTACGGAATCTGTGAATCCCCCTGCCCGTTCAACAAGAAGCAACAAACGCAATGACGGAACAAAACCTGACGTCATCATCGCTAAATTCGTGTCGTACCGTATGCGGAGTCTTGTCTTGTCAAAGCGACGCGAACTGAAAGGCACAAGAATGGGGATCGACGAGGACCTTACCAAGACAAACGCTAACTTACTATCAAAAGCGAAAAATTGTGAGAAGACACTTACCGCATGGTCTTCCGATGGCAGAATACTTGGCCTCTTCCCAACGAGTGGAGGCAAACAAATTAAACGATTAATTACGAGCGAAAATGACTTAAAGTGACTATTAAAGACTTTTCTCTAGCACTGAAGCTATCACTGACTCTACAGAGACCCATTTCCCCATTGTTATCAATCATGCAATTACTGTGGTGCATTCCAAATCTGCAGTACTCTGTACTCTTAGAACATTTTTGTTTCTTTTTCTTTTTTATGTAATAGTAGTAATAACTTTGGTTTTGTGAATATTTATTCTTGTGTATTTATGTGTATACGTGTGAATGATGACCCTTCGGGCATCATATGAACGTGCGATCAGTAATGTTGATTTGAGTACAGTTTCCCATATGTTGTCACCTATGATTGGAGATAATGAGACGTTTGGAATAGATCAATCTTTTTATTTGCCTGATGACCTTAATTCTACCCTTTTGAAATATTCTTTGAACTCGATAAATTTTTCCATATTACATATGAATTGTCGTAGTATTCTAAGTAACTTTGATGGTATTTCTGCTTTGTTAAATAGTCTGAATTTTCAGTTTTCTGTTATGGGCGTAACTGAAACTTGGCTGAAAGACAACTCATTATTTTGCAATATTCAAGGTTTTAGCTTTTTACATAATAGTAGAGCTGAGAGGAGAGGAGGGGGTGTTGGTGTGTTCATTCGGGAAAATCTGATTCATAAACATAGAGGTGATTTAGATATTAACAATGGAGTAATAGAAAGTATATTTATTGAAATAGAGAATGTATGTAATAAGAACATAATTATAGGAGTAATTTATAGGCCACCTGATCAGTCTGTGCAAGAATTTTTAGATATAACTGTTTCAGCTCTTCATAAAATAAACACAGAGAATAAAATTGTATATCTGATGGGAGATTTCAATATTAATCTATTAAATACCACATCTTGTCATAAAGCTAATGACTTTTTAAATATGCTGGTAACTTTTTCTATGTATCCACTCATTCATCACCCTACTCGGGTGACCGATCGTTGTGTTTCTTTATTAGATAATATTATTACTAATGATGTTACTAATAAATTAAACGGTGCTATTTTAGTTGATATCTCAGATCATTTTCCTGTATTTAGTGTTTGTCATCATAAAATCAAGGAAAAGAAATATGTAATAAGCAAAAGACAGTTTAATGATAGTAATATTTTTGAATTCAGTAAACGATTGCAAAATGTCAGATGGAATTTGAAATCAAGTGATTGTAATGTGAGCTATAGTTGCTTTTTGTCAAAATTTATTCGCATTTATGAAGAATGCTTTCCTTTGCAAGAAATAAATGTTAATAGACGTAAGCATAAACCATGGATAAATAAAGTATTGATGAAAAAAATTAAAAAGAAATGGAAATTGTATGAAAAGTCTTTGAAAAATTCAACTGAATATAGGAAAAGAGTAAACAATACAGAAATAAAGTTACAAATGAAATTAAGAAAGCTAAATATCAATATTTTAAGGATAAATTTAATCATGATAAGGGTGATATTAGACTAATTTGGAAGACTATTAATGGAGAACTTGGTACGAAATCTGTCAAACATTGTGTTGAAAAAATTGATGTAAATGGTTCCACAATTACAAACAAAGAAGATATCTCTAAAAGCTTTAATGAATATTTTGTTAATATTGGTTTCAATCTGACAAACAATGTGCAATATTCCAACAGTTTCTACAATGATAATGTATCTGTTAATGACAAATCAGCATATTTTACTCCTATATCATGTAAAGAAATTATCGATATCGTTCGTTGTTTGAAGAATGGTACCAGTGCTGGTTATGATGATATTAATATTACTGTTGTCAAGAAAATTATACATTTGATTTGTGTACCTCTTTGTTCTATTTTCAATTCTTGTTTGTCAACTGGTATTTTTCCTAATCAAATGAAAATAGCCAAAGTTATTCCAGTTTTTAAAAGTGGTGATCGCACTAATGTACATAATTACCGGCCTATTTCTGTCCAGTAATATTAATTATGCACAGATGGCATATGGAGGGACAACCCCAAAGCATAAAATGCCTCCAGCATCATATTAAAAAAGGCAAACAAACCTGTACTGATGTGCTCATGAAAAGAGCAGGTGCCCCCAGCACCTTTGTCTGCCTGGCACTCAGGGAATGTGCTGTAAAACAATCAAGAACCTGATTTCTCTTGAATTTTAAGCCTGCATATGGAACAAAAATGGAAAAAACAAACTTAAAGAGTAGCACAATCTCTTGAAAATCTTTAGGGCAGATATTTAATGTGCGGGTGATCATGAACAGTTTTTTAGTAGTAGTAGGGTGCATTTACTATTTGCCAGAATAAAAAATGGTACATCACAGGGTTAATTTCCTTTACGATTAAAAATGATCCATGAATAAAAAGAAAATAGGAAAAGCTGTACCAAAATAGTGCAGCACTATAGTCATTAGTTACGTAAGGTGTTATTGTCAAGACATATGTTACATTCACCTTAACACATACAAATATGGGGCATATGCTAGCAGTGTCTCGGCACCTGAAAAGTGAATTATGTCTATTTTATTTTGTTTTTAAATTGGGAGCACTGTCACGAACTCCTTCAGGGGGTATATGTTCCCGTTCGATCACCTTAAAGATAGTGTGTCCCTTTCGCACGCTGACAATATACAGTTGTGTAATTGTGATGGTAAAAAAAGAAATAATACCAACTAAAAAAGAAATTCTCAGATTCTGAAACAAAATCTTGGATTTAGCTCATGCTGCAATGATAATTATAAACCTTTAGGTCAGTCAGAAACCCAATGACTTTTACAAGCCGATCGCCTGTCTGATTATCAAGATATTTATGATTGGAAATCGAAACCAAATTTTGCGTTTTCCTAACGGTTTTCATAACACTACAGTCTATTTGGGAAAACGAGTATGGTAAAACCGGTCACTCAAAGATTTTTACTTTTTTGAGACACTTTTTGACTCCTTTAACAGATCAGAAATTGATTGTTGTCTGCAAAAGGGAGAAACTACTAATAACTTTAGGAATGATTCCTTGTTGTTATATAGATCTATGCGTTTGAAGTAGAGGTAAAAATCAAGAAGAGAAAAATCTTTCCTATACCCCCTTTTTCACTGTTACCACCCTTCCATCATTATGGCTAATTAAATGATACGAGGATAAATGGGACAACCCCAGGAAATGTTATACAAAATAATGCCTCCGGCTACTTTGTAGAGGAGGCATAAAAACTGCTAGATTTTAAGAAAGATCCATGAAAATCAGCTTAATCATTTTCAAGTACATCCAATCACTAAATAACGCGATCGCAATACTTTCAAGGGCCATTTAAATACCCTATTGAGTATTGAACTGCCCATAGAAATTACGTTTTTCACGTATTAGTAGGTTAGGCAAGCGTTCTTCAACCAGGGTGCCGCAGGACATTTCAAGGGGTACCGCGAGACCAATTGATTACACATCTTTTATCTTAAAATCCATTATGAAATAAACATCAATTTTCTGAAAACAAAATATCAGAAACCGCTACGTATTTTCCTGAAGAAGAAAAAACATTTTAAAAACGAGTTAATATCTTAGTTTCTACTTCGTTTCACCTGCTCGCAAAATTTAGAAACGGTATGATTTCAAGTTCAAGCACTGAAGTGCATGAAAACACACATAATAAGTCGACGAGGTACCAGAATTTTCTTTGGACAGGGAGGTGCCCTAAATATATCTTATATGTTTTTATATCGAAATCGCATTTTTGCTACGCTCGTTCGCTTCATCTGCTCAGAACATTTAGAAACAGGATGAATCTGGAAAACGAGATAACCGAAAATCCTTATATTCGTGCATCGAGGTGACTGAATATTACTTTTTGCAGCGAGGTGACCGTATACATAATACCAGTTCTTATCTGGCCCTGATACCTGGAATGCACTACCCCCTGACATAAAATCGATTAATACAATGCCATCTTTCAAAGGAGCGCTGTAAAATTATTGCGCATTATCTTTAAATCCACCATCATAATTTGCTTACCTTCAATCTTCATAAGTTGCCCTTGTAAACCCGTTGTTACAAAACTCGATAATTTTCAGTACTTTTACTTTTTGCTTCCACTCATTGAAACGTTGGTTATAACCTTCCATGACATGGTATGAATAAACTTATGAATAAAGAGTGGCCTACTTGGGATAATAGTGCGGTATTGTATGTAATCCCGAAGGATTTTTGTGCCAAAGTTGATATTTTGTTTGCTGTTTTGGCTTCAAAAGGGTCCAATAATTGGCCAAAAATGATGGGGTTCAAATTTTCAGACCCCTCCTTCATTTACTGGGGGGGGGGGGTCTATATTGGGCGCCAAAATGGCTTATATAACGCACAATAGGGAAATTTGGTGTCTTCGGGAAAATTTGAACTCCATCAATTTCTGATAGCTTGGACCCCAATGAATCCAAAAATGCAAAAATGCAAAAAAAAAAAAAATCAAATCAAATTTTGCACAAAAATCGTACGGGAGCTGTTTCAATGACATACCGTACCACACTATAATCCCAAAACCTGTTTTGTATACAAACAAAGGTGTACAGTTTATATAAACCAGCTCGCTCATCTCACATTTCTATTCATAATTATTGTCCAGAAACCTCGTGAGTCTTCTCATTCTATAATGTATCCCAAGTTGGCCACCCAATATTCAAATGTGTATCTTCTTTTTTTATCTTCACGTATCAAATTGAAATTCAACTACATTGTACCACATACATCAAGGCGCGCCGGAAGCAGTTTGAGATGGGGGGGGGGGGCAAACATGCCAGGGGGCTCACCTTCCAGGGGCAGAGGCGTATATGAGCATAAACGTTTGGACGGGGAGCGAAAAAAAATCTGCATCACCACCACTCTTACATGTTACATGCAGGCCTCGCGGAACGTTTTTCAAAGTGGATCAGGTAGAGCGTAGCGAGCGTAAATTTGCAGTGGGGTCCAGGGCCGGAAGCTCAGGGTTTGTAGGCATTAAATTACGGTCAGATAAGCATATTTAGATACCTTATTATTTTGTGACACTGGCAGGTCACTAATTGGCGGTGGTTTCAGGGGCAGAGCCCCCGGAAGCTCAGGGGTTTTAGTTATGTAATAACGGTCAGATGAGCATTCAGGGGCCCTCTTTAGGGCCCTTGATGGGGTCCAGGGGGCAGAGCCCCCGGAAGCTCAGAGGTTTTAGATATTTAATTACGGTCAGATGGGCATCCACGGGGACCCCTTAGAGCCCTTGGTGGGGTCCAGGGGGCAGAGCCCCCGGAAGCTCAGAGGTTTTAGATATTTAATTACGGTCAGATGAGCATCCAGGGGACAACCTTAGGCCCTTGGTGGGGTCCAGGGGGCGGAGCCCCCGTAAGCTCAGGGGTTTTAGGCATTTAATTACGGTCAGATTAGCATATTTTGATACCTCATTTGTGTCATTGGCAGATCACTTATTTTTTCTCTCTCTCTTTCTTTCTTTTTCTCTGTAACATACTTTTTCAAAAAGTGAGGGGGGGGGGCTTGATACTGCTAGATGCTCCTAGATACTATATTCAAAATATCAGCTTCAAATACAATAAGATAAAGAGATGAAATATCAATTATACTTCGAAATTATTTTCGGGGGTGTTTACATGTTTTCTAAAGATATACAGATTATTTTAGTTTGTTTGTGATAGGTTACTCTGCTTCCTTGTAATCAATAAAAATGCTCAAATAGAATTCGGATGATATTTGGCAAAGCTTCATAATTATATAAAATGAAAAAGAAAAGTAATAAATGTGCAGTATAATTATTAAACAAATATCAAAACTAAAATGCCTTTTAAAAAATACAATTACAGAAATAATGAATCAATAATTATAGGGGGAAAAAATACAAAAATGAATACAAACATCTTTGACATCATGCACATAAACTTTGATTACTGATTAACTTATTTCTTCTCTTTTCTCTCTCTATGAGACGTAAATAGTATATAATAAACAGTATATAGTATTCGTTATAATCTACTATATACCAACTTGTCATCGCCTACAGTAATCTATGAATTTGTTAACATCAATTATGATAGTAGATGATTATAAAAGAACGCCTTCATACAATAGTTCCAAGTTTCTATGGATTTATTTCAAGTTCTTACCAATTAGCAGGCATCTGGTGAAAATTAAGAAGAAAGACGCTCGGAGCCACACTGCTCGGAGCAACATGTTGGGATAGAATCAAAGTTTATCCGTTCCTCATCAGTCGTTTGATATTATCTATTCTACTCAGTAGGATGCAAGCTCTCATATATAGAGACGGACCGCGTCATTTTAATCATCGCTGCTTTTTCTACACTCATGATGTGGCGTAGCAGGAGATCAGCGATACAGGTATCGAGTACTGCCAACATGAAGCGGCGAACCAGGGTATCGATAACGGGTGGGGTTCGGAGGGTCGGGTGTTATTATCATCTCCTTTTCTCCTCGTCCCTCCCTCCCTCCTTCCCTCCCCCTCTCCTCATGCTTTCTCCTCTCTCTCTCCCTATTTTTTTTTCTCTCTCTCGCTCCCTCCCTTCCTCTCCCCAATCTCTCTCTTTCTTTCTCCCTCCCTCTTCCCCTATATCTCCACCTCTTACTCCCTAATCTCTCTCTCTCTCTAACTCTCTTTCATTTTATCTTTTTTCACTATACGGTAGGGGTTGGGCCCCCGTAGCCCCCTGCAGCTATGCCACTGTTTCTGCTGTTAACACAACTTGTTATTTATTTTGTTACGGTGTAATTTTTATACTTCCACTTGCTTCTCTCTCGTCCGCTCGTTGTTAATCGAAATCTAATTGATTTTGAAATCAAAGCGTGGACAGAAGTACTTTTCCATGACAACTTGAAAACAAAAATAAATTGAACTCATAACCACGATAGGAACAATCTTTATATTTTTTATTCAAACGACACCAAGTTATACAGAGGACATGAGTTTTAATATGCCACATCAGAACAATTGCAATTTCATTGTCCATATTGTGATAAAAATATCAAATTTGGCACGCACGGAGACAAATAATTGCACACAAATAATTATTGACCAAGAATTTACTTATTCACAAATAAAGGAACAATCATTAATGTGTACTCGGCATTTTATTTATAGGTCGCGGAGTAGACATATCATTTATTAACGCCGTGCATGAATATGTTAGGAAGAGAGGGACGTTCAAACAATCTAAATCTATATTTAAAAAAAAATATTAAATGAAAGAATCAATCATCCTTTCAACTCCTTTCAACTGTCTCGTTACTTTGTATTTCCCTGAGATTTTTTAAAGACTGTTTTATGTCTTATTTTCATGGAAAACGTTTGGGAAAATTCAAAAAATAAATATAAATATCTTTGGTGATAGAGCTTTTTTTTGCATTTTTGCAAAGGAATATAATAAGTAACATATCATACGGAAATTACGCAGTTTTTTCATCGACCTTCAACAATGTTACCGAGTCACTTTAACGTTACTCCCTATTAGCGGCGCAAAAAAGGGAAGAAAAAAGAGGAAGAAAAGAAGAGAAGAGAAAAGAAAGAAGAGAAAAGAAACAGAGAGAGAGAGAGAGGGAAAAAAGGAGAAAACTCGCTTGTGCTTGTATTTGAACTTATGTTGGTAGTAATCATGGACAGGGGCGGTGATCCTGGGCCCGATAGGGGCACACGTCCCCCAGGAAATTTAGAAGTATAGCTAGAAAGAAATATAGCAGAAAGAACGTACATATTGGGCTTAGGGATTTTCTAGAATGCATAATTTCAGCATTCAACATTGCAAAATCTCGCTTGGTCGCTACGCCCCTCGCCCAATAACACAAAACTATGATATGACGCTCCCGGTCGCGTGATTTATCCATGGTTGGTGTAATATATTTTTTCCCCTTCATTTCTACTAACCTAATGTTGTGCTAAATTCAGAATAAGAGTCGAGAATGGAACAACGAATCCTCTTCTTTCTCTAATAATTTAATGAAACATCAAAGCTTCGCGCGGGAGGGGGAAAACTGAATTCAAACAAGGATTAAGAGTCGGGACCGGTACAACGAATCGTCTTCTTTCTAATTTAATGAAACGTTACGCTTCCGCGCTTTGCGCCAAAGGGGGAAAATTGAATTCAGACAAGGATTAAGAGTCGGGAATGGTACAACGAATTTTCTTCTTTCTCTAATAATTGAATGAAACATCAAAGCTTCCACGCTTTGCGCGGGAGAGGGAAAACTGAATTCCAATAAAGGAATAAGAGTCGAGAATGGTACAACGAATCTTTCTCTTTTTCTATTAATTTAATGAAACATCAAAGCTTCCACTCTTCGCGCGGGAGGGGAAAAACTGAATTCAAACAAGGGTTAAGAGTCGAGAATGGTACAACGAATCTTCTTCTTTATCTAATAATTTAATGAAACGTTGAGCTTCTGCGCTTTGCGCAGGAGGTGGGAAACTGAATTCAGACAAGGATTAAGAGTCGAGAATGGAACAACGAATCATCATCTTTCTCTAATAATTAATGAAAGGTCAAAGCTTCCGCGCTTCGCGCGAGGGGGGGGGGGACTGAATTCAGACAAGGATTAAGAGTAAAGAATGGTACAACGAATCCTCTTCTTTCTCTAATAATTTCATGAAACACCAAGGCTTCGCACATAATGGGGGAGAGGGGGGGGGGGTACCGAGCTGCCCAAATATGAAGTTTTGATATCTTTTCTCGTTTATTTTGGTGATAAAAAATACTTCCACAAAATATATATTATGCTCAAATTTTTGCTCGCTCGCTCGCTTCGCTCACTAGCCGAATTGTGAAACCAGAAAAATTACTTTTCGGGCAAGAGGCTTCAGCCCCCCCCCCCCCGATTTTCAATTTTTTTAAAAATTGTATAACTTAAAAACGGAGAATGTTGATATCGAACAAGGGACGTGACGTGAGCCTGCCCCCTTTCCAAAATTGTGTCCGCTTGTAGGTACCAGTACACTGCTTCTAATATGACCTTGTCAGTATTGGTATGTTGAGTTGAATAAACCGGTCTGCGCAATTTTCAAATTTCCGCCCCTCCCCCTATTGTAACACCCTGGATCCGCGCCAGGATAACCACCCCAGTCAACTATCCCCTAGGGTAACTACCCCCTAGGACAAATACCCCCTTTAGGGCAACCACCCTCTAAAACGAATACCCCCGGGACAACTACCCCCGGACAAATACCCCCTAGGACAACTACCCCGGACAACTACCCCCAGACAACTACCCCCGGACAACTATCATAGGGGGTAGTTGTCCGGGGGTAGTTGTCCCGGGGGTAGTCGTCCTAGAGGGGGGTTTATCAAATCCAACAAAAGGTAGTTGACCATGACATGAGGTCGATGTTTACGGTATCTGGTGATAGTACGTGGTGATGGATATATCACTGTATTTTTCTTCCGGAAATAGAAGTTGTGCAACATCCGTAAAATGAACATCCTCAGTCCTCACTATCTATTGTAGTGCTTCCCATCTACGTTTAAGTTGTTACTTCAATCATGAAAGGCCTATAGTTAAACGTGATTCTTTTTTAATCTCGTTTTTAAGCTGGGAATGAATCCTTTATTTCGTATACTGCTTTATCAATTTGACTTGGCAAATCATTTTAATGACAACAAATCGGTCCAATGTTAATGATTTAGCTCTCTGCTATCCGACGCTTTCTCATTCTACCTTGTGAACTTGCAGGCTTTATGGTAAGACGTAAAATACATGAATAGACATGATGAATTTTACTTCAGTTTTCACAAGTATCTTGGTACTCTTTGGAAGTTGTTTAAACGTAACTTCGCTTTCTCTGGATATCGGCGATGTGGAATTTGAACAAGTCACTGTTAATACTGGAGAGAGTGTGACATTAGCGTGTCAAGCTGGAATCAGCACCATCGATGACGTGTATTGGTTATCCATTCGCTACCGCCGTTTCATCAGTAGGAATGATGTCCTCTTTGACTACGGAACGGAATTAGATAACTTTGATATAAGCGTTGACGATGTGAATCGTATTTACTCCCTCCATGTATATGAGGCAAGTGAGAATGTGAGCGGGGTTTATATGTGTTACAGTTCTACCACAGATTTGGACAAGCAGGTGCTCTGGGCAGGAGAGTTGATTGTACTTGCTGGATATGATTTCTCGAGTTCACTGGATACATCGGTCTCAGAAAAATCAAACAAACCGAATCCTCCGCATTCTCTAGAATGTTCTGCGTCTTATATACCGCCGATGATGAATTTGATCAATGTAGACGAAGTTGAGATGGAAGTTAGGTGCAGCTGGTCTGCCTTTGATCATCCAGATGCCTCACCGACTCTCTTCTGCAATGGGAAGGAGCTTCTCAGCAAGTACTTCGTTGGCGAGATGGTGACAGCGAGAGTGATGCTGAAGGATGTCATGGAGTGTTTTAACTTCACGTGTGCCTTGATGGGGGCCATAGGCGAGGATCCCTTCAAGGAGACGTCCTGTTCTTACATGCAAGAGATACAATCGGGTTTATTAGCTCCAGTCCGTCGTGAAGGCGTCCGCGTTGATCCAATGTACAGTGTTATCCAGCAGGGGATGGATGCCATGTTTGTCTGCATCGCAAGTTTGGAAGCACCAGGAGGAACGTTCCAATGGAATGTGTCTTCAAGGCTGTTCGATCCGGAGGAGCTCATCAGCAGGATGGAGATAACGCAATCCACCAAAGCGAGCACGCTGCTGATCAAAGACATTCAGGTTCTGACAGACGAACCCGTGCTAGTGAGATGTCAATTGATAACGGATGACCAACGCAAGAAGGTGATGATGTCGGAATCACTCTTAACCGTCATGACTCAAATGTCAGACTATTCGAACAAAACATCTGACCCTGTCCTCGATAAAACATTTGGGATGACAACAGTTTTGACGTTGGTTGTTTTAGTGTTGGTGTTATTTGCTATCATTTTCTGCTTTGCCATCTACCTCAAGTTTTGTCGGTCAAAAAACGGTAGCAATGCAGTTGCAAGACCGACTGAAAATGCCAACAATAACGAAAATCGGAAAATGTATGTCTCGATGAAAGGAATTCGGAACCGTAATATCACCAGGAGGGCTAAGCATCCCGTCCCCACACAAAGAGCAGCAGATAACCCAGACATCATATTAGAATCATGTCCGATTCCACCGGGTCGCCATCCTGCACAAAGAAAAGACCCCTTGCAGGAGAGTCTATCCATAAACAGAATCGACGTGTCTTCGCTCAGGTCAAACCCAGTTATTTGCATAGATGACAGTAACTATATTGTTCCAGACGGGGCCGAGGGTGGTGGTGGTGGTGGTTGTAGCCCAATCGTTCTACGTGCCAGGAATCCAAGACACCCTGAAGCCCACTACTCCTCCACAGATGTTATGGTCGGTAGCAGGGAAATGATGTCCGCAAGATCTTCACAAGAGGGTCTGGAAGACAGGGATGGATACCTCGTTCCCAGCATTGTGGTAGATCAGGATTTAGAAGAGTATGTATATGCCACCAGCGAAGGAACCAATGGAAAGCCTGGAACACATCGAAAATCATCAAGCTGTCATGATCTATCGAATTATTATTCTGCCTGTTACGAGTAGATGACGGGATTATACCACAGAAACGACGTACATTTTGGAATATGTTTTCCTCTCCTCTGACTTTCACGACATAAATCATGTAATTATCATAACATTTAAAGGTATAGATCAGTTCTGGTCATGCGATTGCATTGTGAAAGAAAGTCGTGGAATCGATAAGAAGAGGTTGATCATCTAGCATATATGTATATTGGTGTGTTCTGCAAGGTTCTGGAATCATCAAAATGATAAGAAATTCGGCCCAGTCTTGGTAAAGTTACAAGCACTGTACACAGAAAGATGTATATGGGATATATCTATCCAGTCCGGATAGAATAATTTATCAACTAGTAGGCGGTTTCCCGGCAAAATTTGTATCATCACGTATTAGTCAAAACATATTCTTTCACATGATTGGTAGTCATAAGAGCTTCCATTTCATTTTTTGAGAGGGGGGCCTTTCGAAAACTGGTCTATATACCTTTAAGCCCTTTTTAAAACATTGTATGAAATTACTAAAATATGGTCATATAAAGCTTCTTAGGGGAATGACTTGCACCGATTGAAACCATGTGCCAGTGACTCTCTGCAAAACAATAAAAATCCGTAAATTATTAGGAAATCTGAATATGTCCAGATAAACGCGTATCAATCATTTAATTCATCCCCGTCAAAAGTATGTTACAATGTCGTCGGGCACGAGTGAAATGATTTTGTTAACGATTAATATCATAATGTATTCTGTGTATTATCATCGGGCAGTGTAACAGGTGCACATTCAAAATACTTCTACGAAATAAACAGTTCATGTTCAATTCTTTGTTATAACGGGTTCAGGGATTCAAATGATCATAAACTATCATCACATGATCGTCACTAAACTATCATCACATGATCGTCACTAAACTATCATCACATGACCGTCACTAAACTATCATCACATGACGTCACTAAACTATCATCACATGACCGTCACTAAACTATCATCACATGACCGTCACTAAACTATCATCACATGACCGTCATGACGCAAGCATATTCTGAACCACTGAGAAACAAAATAAATCGGAAACAGAGAAAATGTGTGAAATATTCCCTTCATCTTCTTTCATACGCTGACTTTGTATGTAAATCATGCAAGTATAAATATCGTAGAGCAAATGGCCGAAAAGTTTTCTTTTGACCAGGGATTGGACATTTCTAAGGGTCGGAACAGTCATCTTCTTTGAAATTGACAACAATATTATGTTTGTATTACTGCTGATCTACATCGTTTAGGGGGTTAATTCATCAGAAATGGATATATACAATTCTTTGTAAAAATATACTGCTTAAAAACAAATTATGTTGACAATTTAACTATTTCAATTTATGTTTATTTTTGAAAAACTACTAACATACTAACAGCATTTGTATTGGAAGAAAAACAGGCATATGTTGTCAAAATTGTTACTTTAAATGTTAATATATTATAATTCTTTATCTTATATTTTACCACTATACTTTAAGAGCCCAACTGTCCTACTTGTAGCTACTTGCTCCCTCTATATATAAAACAATGCCTAATCGGTGACCACTGGTCTCCCATGATCCTTTTTTTCTTTTGTTATTTGAGAGCTGAGTTGATGAGATGCCACCTGTCATTGACCATGCTGTGTGGTCTAATCCCTCCTGGCCAAACTAGTACAGCCGGCCTTTAAATCCCCACTATACTACTTATAACTACTTGCGCCCTCTATATAGCAAACATTTCCTAAACGGTGACCGTTGTTCCCCCTTTTTCTTATGTTAATTGAGAGCTGATTTGATGAGATAATCACCTGTCAGTGTCCATGCAGGAAGGTATAATCCCTCCTGGCCAAACTAGTGCAAATAGCTTTAATATTTCAAGCCAATTTTTTTTTCTTCATCTTTTCACCATTTCCCCTAATAGGGGCCACCACACACCTTGCTATTAGATTATGACTTGATTCTGAAAAATATTACAAGAGGATTACTGGTAGATACAGAGTTCTAACATCATAACATTCAACCAAATTCCTGAGAGATCCCAAAAATATATCTCTTGAAACAGCATGCTATTTTAAGCAGACTATTATGCATCTTATATCTAGATGTAACTTTCCAGCCGTTTGGCTTTGCTCTGACTAGAAGGCTCGAAATGCCTTGTGATTGTGATATTAATAGTAATACGACAGTTCAGTCATAAACAATCTAAACAAAATTTAAATTTAAAATCTAATCCTATATGAAATTTCTTCAATAATCAAGTTGCATTCAGGTCTTAGGATGTGTGGTAACCTTCACATGCTATAATGATAAATTCATGCAAACTGATGAGAAACAAAATGGTCAAACTAAATATTTGTTACTTTGTCACATATTGTACTTTAATCAAAATAGATCTATGGTACAAAACATGATTAGACAAGATTGAACATTGCAAGTATTACAGATTTTAAATAGTATAATACACGATGGATCAAGTACATGTATGTACAATTTAAATGAATAAAACTAGCTACTGGAAAGATAAAAGGATGTTTTACTTCCCATTTACAAAGATAAGACTTTCAGAATGAATTGCAGGAAATGACCAACTTTGATTATTCTGTTCTAACAGGTGATAATCAAATTGACCCAATCTAGAAACTATATCAATGACATTAAAGACATCAGTTAGTTATCTAATATCGTTTAATTTTAGTTTTCTTGAGAAAACATGCAGGAGAATTGGCAAGAGAAAGAAAAAGAGTGGGGGAGGGGTGGGGGCGACACCCCCCCCCCCCTAAAGGCAGGGTATTCACTGGCATCGCTACCACTGCTGAAATTTGTTGGTGAAATTGTACATAGAGGCCCGAATTCACAAAGCAAGGTTTGAGCTCAGACCAAGGTTTGAGGTCAAACCTCCTTTTGTTTCGCCAAACCTTCTTTTGTTATTTACAAACCTGGTTTGTAAATAACAAAAGGAGGTTTGAGCTCAAACCCGGTCTGAGCTCAAACCTTGCTTTGTGAATTCGGGCCATTGTGTTTTCCGGTTCCTGTACCCTAGTACCACCACGTGCTACATACAGTTGGTGATGCATTGGGGACACTGTAAGCAGCAGGTGGCAGTATATGTAAATCTGAAGTACCTGTAGTATCAGGAGAATACTCGTTCTTTTTTAAAGGCATATTTGGAATATATTGAAAAAAGGGACCCTTTTTGATTGGCTTGTTTAAAACTATTAACTACTAATCTAATAATTAACGAGGATAAGTATGCATCTGAATGAGCAACACATTCAAAAGTTACAAATACAATTCACCCATTCAAACTGGCAAAGTTTCAGCCTCATGACATCATTTCTGTCAGTGTATATCCTTCTCACATGCATTTACATGATTTCTTATTGAAAAAGTGTTGAAATAAACAACAACACCAACAACAATGGATTGCCAATTTGAAGAAGAAAGGCTTGAGAGTCCAGCCCTTTAAGAAATCTCTTGCTATGATGAGTAGCACCAGGGGCGGATCCATGTAGCGATTATTCCGGCCCGCCCCCCCCCCCCTAGCCTCCCAAAACGATAAAAAAATAGGATAATAACGTAAAGTTAACCTTTATATAAAAACAAACAACAAAAGCGCCCCCCCCCCCCCCCGCTTATTCGCCGGCCGGCTAAGTCGGCACTAAATTTTCTATTAAGATTTGGCTACCCCCCCCCCCCCCCCCTTGACGCCGTCTGGATCCTCTGCAGGCGCGGATCCACGGGGGGGGGGGGGCTGACGGGTCAACAACAAAAAAATTATTAAAAAAAAATCCCCCCCCCCCGCTTATTCCCTGGCTGACTGAGTCGGCGCAAAATATTTCCTGAAAAATTGGACCAAAAAAAAGTGCCTCCTACCCCCCCCCCCCCTCGCTTATTCACCGGTGGCTGAGTCGCAACTAATATTTTCTCATGGATTGGGCCCCCCCTCTTCCCGCCGGCTGGATCCGCCACTGAGTAGCACACCATCCTAAATTCAATCTACGTTGATAGGTTATAGCCAATATTAACAAAGGAAAAATCTTGATCTTATTATTAGGCTTGAAGGAATAGTTTTTTTTTTAAAGCATTGAAGTCTCTAAGAAAGCAGCTGCATTGGAACCTTATTAGCATAATAATACTGAATACATCACATGTTTGCAGCTTGCACCACCAAATGATTTCTTTTATTGAGAACCAGAATGGGTAAAGTTCCTATGATTAGTAGTACATGTAGAATAGTAGTCAAATAATATTAGGGACTTTTAGATTTACACGAAGAGAGCGTGGACTGCCGAGTGTGGCATTGTGTTAAGGCACTGGGCCGTGCCCGGCAGTGCTTTAAAAGGACGTCACATTACCTTAAAAGGATGTGACACGTGGCGGTTCACATTCTCGTCGTGTAAATCTAAAAGTCCCTATTAACAGTACTAAGAGGGCATTATCAGAGTTGTCGACATTTCACCATTTTCCTTTTTGTTAAAATCAATCGGATAATATGCCCTGCAATCATTAGGCCAAAAAAAAACATGTTTAGCGTCCTGCATGTTCTTTGCAAAAAAAGGAGGGAGGAGGCCGTTTTTTTTTTTTTTTCCTTTCAAAATGGCCGCTCGGTACATTTTCCCTGACTGTTGGGCTATTTTTCAAGATGGCCGCCGACATTTTTTTTTTTCTTTAAAAAAAAAAATCTAAAAAAAAAAAATCTAAAAAATAGGAGGCGGCCCCCAAAAAGGAAGCGGGCGGGGAGCAAAATTTGTTGTCCTGAACCTTTGGGGCTTCATTATATGAATATTCATGACTTTCGTCTTCGGAGTATGAGTACGCATGCGCGTGGACTAACTTTTTTTGCGGTGAGGATTCTGCTGAGGAAAGAGGACAGGCGAGATGGCGGTTTCCGAAGTTTCTTCTGTGCAGGTACATAGTCATATCGATAGATATAACTAGCGTGACTAATTTTGTCTTTATAGTCCAGCATATCATGCAATGTGCTTATTATGCGTATACTTTTGGCATGTTTGGAACAGAAGTAGTCTATTATATCGTATTCCGTGGGAATTAGTAACTTATCACCGTCTTATTTCTTGTTTGTTCGATCTTATGTTTGATCAAGGGTGTCGATTTCATTAGATTATTAAAGAAAGAAGACGATTCTTTGTACCATTCTCGACTCTTAATCCTTGTCTGAATTCATTTTTGCCCATTCCTGCGCGAAGCGCAGAAGCTTTCACATTTTATTACATTATTAGAGAAAGAAGACGATTTGTTGTATCGTGTCCTTTATGAATTCAGTTTCCCCCCTACCGCGCGAAGCGCGGAAGCTTTAATGTTTCAATAAATTATTACTCTTAATCCTTGTCTGTATTCATTTTCGCCCATTCCGCGCGTAGCTCGGAAGCTTTCACGTTTCATTAAATTATTAGTAAAAGAAGACGATTAGTTGTATCGTGTACTTTGACGTTTCATTTGATTATTACTCTTAATCCAAGTCTGAATTCAGTTCCCCCCTAACAGCTTTGCCCTGTTCGCTAAATTATTAGAGAAAGAAGACGATTCATTGTACTGTTCTCTATATTAATCCTTGTCTCAATTCAGTTTCCCCACTGAAAATAAGTTGTGTCACAAATAAGTTGTGACATAATAATCTTTCTCCAAAAATGAAAAATGTTTTAGGAAATATCAGGAAATAAAATGAGTGAAAAAAATAAAAATAAAGATACAATGACGTGAATTTTAAAAAGGGTGAACGGAAACAACATAACAACCAGTGAACTATTTTATAAGTCATACTAATGTCCGAAAATCTTTCTCCTTGTCTCCGATCTCATCACGAAATCGCCACAGAGTTCATCTATGTTTACACTGTCCAGGATTGTCTGATGTGCATTGCAGATTGCTACTTTTGTGCTTTGCGCTTAACATTTAGCTCGTTGCTTTTGATGCTGCGTCTTTGCATTTGGCGCACTGCATTTCTATAATGCTGTTGATTGAACAAATTGAATAAATTCATCAATTCCTGATGAAGCCGTATGAGCGAGAATTCAATTTATTATTGTCTCATATACGGTTGTCTTATTTACTTCGTATAAATGTATGTATTATGAAAATGAGATAGCAAAATGTGTATATTGATGGTCATCTTGCGAGTAATAAC